>VDFB02333631.1:0-14869 GCA_007258455.2 Sequoia sempervirens | reverse complement strand
TTGTACACTGTTAAGCTCCATTTGTCCTTCTGAAGCGGTAGTTTCATCACCATGGGGTCATCAAGTTAGCGAGGTTAGATTCATTCCTCAAAGGAATAAGAATGCAAGAAACATCATTTTTAATTCGCTTGTGAGCAATCTCGGCAGGGTGAGTGGGAATGGTTGGAGGCACTACTTCAATCGGTTTGTGAGGCTGCACTGTGAGAGGATGCCAAGACTGCCCATTGGGCTGGCATCCATTAGGGCTGCTAATGGCTCACATGATGATGGGGATTCTACTGCCAGGCGAGTGGATGACAATGGAATTGGGACTAATTGTGGAGAAGGTAATAAGAAAGTCCTAATTCTTATGAGTGACACAGGTGGTGGACACCGGGCTTCTGCGGAAGCCATTAAGGCTGCATTTGAGCTAGAATTCGGTGACGAGTACAAGGTCAGCTTCTGTAGAACCCACTTTGGTCATTTGTGGACTGATATGATTTCATTTTATTTCTGAATATGTTGTGGTTGGTTAGATCTTGAATGCACATTGAGGTTATAGGCCGTCTACATTCTATAAATTTTAAACATAGGTCACACTGTAATATACCCCGTGTTTGTTACACCATGATCTTGCCACATGTCCTCTGGGTTATCTGCCTTGTTGCGGTTAGGAGGGTTTGAACCTTCTTCATGTTCTTATGAGTGTTGTCCCTTATGCTTATGCACGATCCATTGGACTTAATTTCTCATTTTAGTTTTAGCATTTTTTCTTTGTATGTTGATGACAGAGCTGGACAAAAACTAAGCCCACAAAGCTCACTAATGTCTGAAGCTGCTGTACCACTCTCATTTAAAACCAAAAACAGGCTTATTAAAAACAAGTTTAAAGACAAGCTATGTTTTAGTTCAAAATTTTAGAACCCATCCTAGGAAATTTATAGAGTGACTACAGTAGTCATCTCTTCATTCTTGGATTTTGAAATCAAAATATGTTGTTAGGAGAGTCTTTAACTATCTTAATTCATCATCATGACGCTCCTCTTTAATATCTGCATCAGCGTCTGTATTATCATTGTTATCAGTAGCAGTATGGGTGCCCATGACCACTGTGTCTACGGGCTGAGTTCTTAAAGACATTGCATGAGGACATAACAGAAACAAGCAAATTTTCATTCCCAAAATTGGATATTAACTGGACCTTAAGATTGCCCAGAATCTGCATTTTATTAACCAGATTGTTAACATACCCAACTCTTCAAGCAACATTGGAATGACACAACTGCACTGAACTGGAGAAACAAGAAGTGATTTCTAACACCTTCATATTGACCGACTATACCAGGTCCCAGAAATGTGATGGGCTGCTACACCTGCAGTCACAGAAGGGAGAATGGTTTTAGCTTTATTTTGATTACTATAATTATTCTAAGAAGAAGCAACTGTTGTCATTAACATCATGATTTACATCATTTTCCTTTTAATTACCAAAGACTTATCAAGAGAGACTCCATGACCTACGGAGTGCTAATCATTTAGCGACTAAACAATAACATAACTAGACTTACTGATCAAAACAGTCTGACCAATAGCTTTTGACTTGGAAATCATTTTAACATTAAGGTTAGTACCAGACTCACAAATCAAATTGTTAGTTTGGGCCTTGTTGCTTTTTTGTGGTGCATTATAATAGTGTAGGATTTGCAAAACAACCTGCAGACGATTTGTTTAGATAGTGAGAAGGTACCCAAAGCCCGGATAAATATTTATTATTTTCTTATTCTGCTGATATGTGCTGTACTTGAATATTTTTAATGTATAATTATTTTTTCTGTTTTATGTTCCATGCACTTATGTGCAGTCCAATGAAATAATTTTAGTGATTAAATCATGCAGGTATTTGTGACAGACTTATGGAAAGATCACACCCCTTGGCCATTCAATCAAATACCAAGGAGCTACAGCTTTTTGGTGAAGCATGGGACACTCTGGAAAGTCACCTTCCATGGGACTGCTCCACGCATTATACATCAAACAAATTTAGCAGCAACATCTGCCTTTGTTGCCAGGTTGTTATTGCAGGACTTGTCTTGTTGGAAGAAAGATGGGTGATAATGTCTGCAAACTGAAAGAAGTTTTATAGAAATATTCCAATTTGCTATTGAATTGTTTCTTTCTGCTATTTTTGGGCCATTTCTGAATAGCCATTCAAGTTGGAAGTCTGAAGGATTAATTTATCCTTAAAGATTGTCTACTGTCTTTTAAGCATATTTGCTTGGTTATTTTAAATTCTTAGATTTTTGAAACAGCATATTTATATGTTATGAATGATGGTTATGCATTCTTATAGGGGAATCCTGAAAACCAGCTCACCATGCACAGGAAGCCACACATCATCTTCTCTTGAATCTAAACTTGCTCACATTGAAAGAATAAACCAAATTGGCTTACTTCCCACTTCTTAATTGTCTCCATCAATTAATTTGTTTGGTTATTGCTAAATTCAAATATTTTCGATTTTACAACATGTGTGCTTTTATATTTCCGGGTTTATTTTTGTCATTATTTAATGTATTAGTCATCAGAGCATACTGAAGGATATCTCAGATGAACTTATTTGACTATATAGGTAGTGAATTGAGCATTATATATGCAGTTGCCATGTGTCAACGTTATTTTGCAAATAGTAGCCTCTTGACTTTGTGCATCATTACATAGTATTTGAATAGAATACTAGGTGAAGCCTATATTTTTAATATGCGCCTGATCAATCTATTTGTAGTTTTTGTAAAATATCTTACTAATACGATCATTTCTTCACAGAGAAGTGGCAAGAGGTTTGATGAAGTACCAACCTGATATTATTGTAAGTGTACATCCTTTAATGCAGCATGTTCCACTTCGAGTTTTAAAGTCAAAAGGTCTCCTTAAAAAGATATTGTTCACCACAGTCATCACAGATTTGAGCACCTGTCATCCAACATGGTAGGTTGTTGCATTAATATCTTGAAATACAATCTTAGTATAATAGTTTTGAGTCTTGAGATTATTTTAGTCTTTGGATATACTTTGCTAGCTTTATGTCTTACATAAACAAATCAGGTGATTTTAATAATGGTTTCAATGTTGAATGAACATTATCGATAGCTTTTAATGCCAGATTACCTTACTTATCCTCTTCTTTATAGGTTCCATAAGCTTGTAACTAGATGCTACTGTCCAACACCTGAGGTTGCAAGAAGAGCTTCAAAGGCGGGTTTACAGCCTTCACAAATACGTGTATATGGGCTGCCTGTACGACCATCATTTTGCAAGGCTATTAGATCTAAGGTCATCATTATCTTGTCTCATCGTGTGATTTATTCTTTATATAGTCCTTAGATGGTGCCTTAGTGGCTTCTTCTTACCTTGCTTTCCTTGATTTTAGATTCTTTATAGTAAATCAAAAGTCCAATTTTACAGTTATTCACTTTTATATATTCATGGTGATTTAGGACGAACTTAAAAGGGATTTAGGAATGGATGAGGATTTACCTGCAGTCTTATTAATGGGAGGAGGTGAAGGCATGGGTCCTGTTGAGAAAACAGCTCGTGCCCTTGGAGAAACTCTATATAATGAGAAATTAGGAGAGCCTGTCGGTCAGCTTATTGTTATTTGTGGCCGCAATCGAAAGCTTGCAAAAAAGTTGCAGTCTATTCAATGGAAGATGCCAATACAGGTTTGTGTAGCAAATTTGCAATAGTTTTGGATTGTTCATGTTAATTCAGTTGCCAAATATGATATTGTTCACTATTGGATGCAACTCCTTGTATGCTTTAAATATCAAAAGGTGAGGCCTTGGTATATTGGGAAAAAATTATTAGTTGATAGCATTCTCTTTCAGCTACCTAAGGAGACCCCTTAAAAATAGTTCAATTGCATTTTGGAGGGTTATTTCTTTTATATGGGCACTGCAGTCTTTGCAGTAAAAAATACTTAAAGAGTAAACATAATGGACAAGCAGTGTTTGGTTAACAAGTTTAATGTTCTTTCTCATTGCATAGTCTAGGCTTAGCTTGGAGGTCAAATCCTTCAATATCTAAAATGAAATATATCATTAGAAAATGGTTCCTTTTTCTTGCCAGACATTGGTTAGTTTACTTGCCTTTTTGTCCACTCCAGTTCTCACTAGCATTCAATTATAGAATGCTAGTAATGACAGTGAAAGTACTTTGAACTGTTTTCTTTTTGTGAGGCAGGAGAGATGACAGTGCAATAATGCTATAAAGGATTGCAGATTAATCCTGTGAAACAGATAGTACCCAGAGATGAAACAATTTTGGAAGTATTTTTGTGACTATTGGCTGATAGAATTACATGGTCATTTTCTGATATAATTAAAAGCAAAAGCATAATTTGTTTGGCAGATGTTTTAGATGTAACTCTAGCTGGGGGAATGCCTTATCAAATCAACTACAAGAAAATTTATTCAGTCCAAAAAGATGCAAACTGAAGCAACTCTAGGTGACAATGCTAGTTCTTTGTGTTTCACTACAGTAGTTCCTGTTGAATTGTTTTTGTTGTTGATTGCTTAGAAAACCTTGATCCAATAGGTGTTTTTTCTTTTTTGATAGAGCTTTACATTCATATTAATAATCTGATTACAAAAGTCCGACGGAGGCATTACTGATATCTTCATGTAATACTGTGTTTAAAATCATCCTAAAATTTACCTTGGATCGAATTCAATCCTTACTATCTGAACTTAAAATTGCCAGCCCATAATATGTTCCATTCTTACATCCTCAAAAATGACTGGGAATATTGATCACATTGAAGATGTCAAAGGAGTAAAGCGGAAACTAACACTGCATGCTATGATCCATTTCACCTTTTGTAAGATAATCCATTCAATGGATATCTAGTTGTATCATCACTTTTCTTCTCTTAAAATCAATTGATCATCAGGACAACTGGTCTACCCAACTAGAAGGTCAAGGTAAGGTGATCTTTTAAAGCTGTAGCTATTTATAATCATGGGAGAAGAGTGAATTACTTGCTTGTGCAATAAAAAGCACAAAACTAAATCCGTGGAATTTCAACTGCTGCACATGGATGGAGATTTATTAATTTTTAATTTGCCAGTGCCACACTACTGCTATCAACCATGCTTATCAGGAAATTAAAGAGTCTTGAAAATATTTGGGAAGTCTAACAATCTGCCTTAGGAGAGAAAATTAATATAGGGAAATTTTATATATTTTACCTAAAAACTCTACTCATAAGGAGAAAATAAATCATTGAAGTATCAGGTTTCAAGGAAGTGCAGCTGCCCACCAAATATATGGGCTTCCCATTACAAACTAAATCAGAGATAACAGTCCATTGGATTATCCATTTCACAAAGTTAAAGCCATATTTATTGGTTAGAGTCTGGACTAATACATGATTGGATTGTAAATCGTTAAAGCAATATTGGTACATCTCTTCTGATTTCCGCCCCTTTTAAGGAAATTTCCAGATGAACCTGTTAGAATTTAGAGGAATCTCCTGTGCAAGGAGTAGAAGATGAATTTAAATATCTTCAACTGCTGAGCATTAGGGGCAGTATTTTTCTGAACGAATAGGGATTTATAGGCTCCTAATCATCCACTTGCCGTTATGGGTCTTTGGACTATTGAGTGGCTGACTTGTGCTATGACTGCGCATAACCTTTAACTAGTCTTCTAGCAAAATTTTCTATTCATGTTCTTTCTTCTAATCAGCACTTACACAGATGCCTCAATCTAATTATGTTGAAGTGGCAAGGATTTCTTCTTTCAATGATTCAGTATTTTGGCATTTTGCTTTGATCTTGATATTGGATGCTTTGCTTTTCTTCTTTTGACTCAATGATGTGGATGTTCAGAAAGTGAACTGGTAAAATGTGATTAAAATGTGATATCTATTACTCAAGAAAGATTACATTATATAGAAGTTACAAAGTACTGTACCAGTACTCTAGTCATTTAAGAAATGACCTACTTCTAACTACATACTACTGTAGACAGACTAAATACATTAACTATTGACCATTAACTAAAGAGAGAAATATTATTCTAACACCCTCCCTTAATGGTCAATCTATCAACTAGCCTACAAAAAACAATCTACAGGTTATTTGGTCACAAATTCTTCAGAACACTTTGCGGCTGCTGAGACCCTCCCTGGATCTACAGAATGTTAATGACCAAGAGTACCAAAAAACCGTCCAGAAAAAATAGAGAAGGCTGCCCCCTTTTTTAGAATGTCTGCAACAAGAGACAAGAGCCTACCACTGACTCTGCCACTGAGATGAGTCTACCACTAACCCTCCTAGAATCTGCAGAATTGTTGACCAGAAGTCATCACAAAATGTCCAACTTGACGTTGGACAACAAAGCTGTCTCTCCTTGAAACTAGAGACACACCGAGAACAACTGCCATGATCTTGAGGATAAATCGGCAAATTGTCGAAATTTTTGCAGATGAGCATTAGAACAGACTGCAAGAAGCCAGATGTGTAGATGTTCACTCCGACATCACTAGCTACAACCAAAAAATTGATTGCAACAAACCACAATTTTTGAGGGAAAAATCACCAACCCAAGATTACAAATCATTGTTTTTTCATAAAAAATGGTAAAAACCAAATACCAGAGAGCCCTCCCTAATGACAGAAACCCTGACTAGGGTCTATAGGAGAAAAAACTCTTAATTTTTGAGGAGAAAATTATAAACCCTCCCAGATTTTTTTAAGGGAAAAAATATTAAAACCCATACAGATTTTTTTAAGGGAAAAAATATTAAAACCTAGAAGATTTGAAGAGTACCTAGAAAATGTTGTTGTAAACCCAGAAAATTTTCTGAATACCCAAAAAGTTTTGTTAGCACCCACTTGCACAAATTTCGAGGCATGAACTTCGAGACACCCAAAAAAATTTAACAACAATCTAGTTGAGATCTTGAAAAACCCACAAGGAATCTGCAATTGAAAATTTTTTCCTCCTTGTAACAAAGGGTCAAAACCCTAGACGAACTGGCAGAAACCCTAGGCGGCTATTAAAGCTTTGAAAAATGCAGATGTTTTTTTGAAAAACGCCAAAAATACAGCCACAAAGAACCAGAAGTTGGCGCCCAAGGAATACTGGGAGTCATGTGATCAAAGACAAGGAAAAATGCGGCTTGGAAAGGCACCAAACTCGTTAAAAAATTGTGCCAAGAGACTGAGAGGAAATGCGACCTGGTTCAGAGAAGAAACTCAGCTCGAAATGAATAAAATGTGTGTTCAAACAGGCATAAAGAAAACACAGCAGCACACGCCCAGATCTGCGACTAGAGAGGGCACAAAATTGTGCCTAGATACAGATGCAAAAGCCCAGAAGAAATGACGCTAGAGAAAAACGCGGAACATGATTTTAGAATGCGTCTTCAAAAAATGATGCCAAAAACTGATGCGGGTTTGCAGAAAGTCACGCTTGCAAAAAAACACGACCAGAACCTTCTGGAAAATGCGGATAGAATAGGAGAATGAAGGCATCTTAGGTACCTCGCGTCCAGAAAAAAAACACACGTGGCCACCAAAGATTCGGCCACAAAAAATGCAAGACGTAACCTGGAATAAGATCCACAAAAATTTTCGAATTACAGTGAAACAACCCATGAAAATTTTTACTTGTAGAAAGCCCTCAATCTGGACTCACAAATACACCCAGCAGAGTCTCAGAAGATCACACTCATAATCCTGGACCCTCCTGTGAAGGAGTTAGTCCCAGATTAACTCTGATACCATGTTTTGAAAGTGAACTAGTAAAATGTGATTAAAATGTGATATCTATTACTCAAGAAAGAGTACATTATATAGAAGTTACAAAGTACTGTAGCACTACTGTAGTCATTTAAGAAATGACCTACTTCTAACTACCTACTACTATAGACATACTAAATACATTAACTATTGACCATTAACTAAAGAGAGAAATATTATTCTAACACCCTCTCTTAATGGTGAATCTATCAAATAGCCTACAAAAACAATTTGTAGGTCGTTTGGTCACAAATTCTTTAGAACACTCTGCAGCTGCTAAGAGTGGAATTGGAACTGTTATATCTGTTATTTTCAGTGTGGAACATGCAAATATCCTTACAGACATTGTGCAATGATTAGTAAAATGATCAATTCATGAATGCTTAACATGTTTTTTCTATATTTACTATAATTTTTTTCTTGTCCTTTGAAAAAAAAGATAAAGCTGAAATAAGTGTACCTGCAACACAATTCCAAAATTCTTGAGAACTTTTTGCACTAATTAAACATTATTGAAGTTTTATTTTATGAAGATGAAGCTAAATTCCAAGTAATGATTTTGTGAAAATGCTTCATTTCCAGTAGGCTACTCCCTTTTTAATGCAGATCAATGAACTTAAATGCCCCAAACTAGTTTCACAAATAAGTACAACCATATGTTTCTTTAGTCGCAAAATTTCAATGAGTGCTTATAAGTCTCCTCACATTCTAGGTTATTGCAGGAATAATAATTAGTCTCACAAACAAGTATATATGCTTTCATCAGTCACAAAATTCAATAAGTGCTTATAAATCCCCTCAAAATATAAGCTGTTGCAGAGAGAGTAATAATTGTTCAATCTTTCTTATATCAAAGACTCACTTATAGCTTCATTATTATTTTTTATATTAAGAACTATTTACAAAAAGGAGCAAGTACAATATGAGGAGCATCAACTCCAATCATATATCAGAGTTTGATCACAGAGACCAAAACAACATAACAACTAACAATTTTGTTCACCAAAATACATCAGATCAACAAGAAAGACAACAGTCATGAGTCTACCTTATTCTTGTTGATGTTCAAGGCAGTGTTAGGCTTCTACTTCCAGCCCAGCCTGATCTATGGAGGGCAATTTAAATTATAGCCTAACAGCTATTTAAATTGCAAGTTGAGTTTTTTATGAAGAGGCACATCTCATAATAAATTATGTTTTATTTAATTGTTATTGAGGCCGACATCCTTAGGCACGAATTCATGAAGAGATGCGATTCCTTGAGGCCGACTTCATGTGTCTTGGAGACATGACTTTTGGTGGAGGCCGACATGAAGGTTAGAAGGGATGCGTCCCTTCCATTCATATGTATATATACACATTGCTTCTCCATTGTATTTATTCATTGTGTTCATCCTAGTTCGATATCCATAGTTCGAATTGAAGTAGTAAGAAGTTTATCAATTGCAGATCAATATATCTGTTGAAGGCTGAGTTATATCTTTGCTGTGTTAGCATCAAATTGTGGTGTTCATTCTTGGCCTTAATATCGGCCTCTTTGTAAAGGAGACATTCATTGATATTCAATATATAAGTGATATATTGTTGTTGGGTTTTTCTCCCTCAAGTGGAGGGTTTTCCCAAGGTATATGCTATGTTATTGTGTCTAATTTTGAATTAGTTTGCTGCTCTTACATCTGATTATAAAAACTAACATGGTATCAGAGCGGGTTTAAGAAAGATCGTGATCAGATTTAGTCAAGCAGCGATATCCTCCATTCTTATTCTCATCTTTGATTGCATCTATTTTATCGTCAAGATGGTGAATGGGCTCAAAATCGAAGATAGGCTTGAGGGTGCATCTAACTTCACATCTTGGAGGTTTAGAGTCATGCTCACCTTGGAGGAAAATGAGTTAGCAGCGTTCGTGGAGGGCGAAGTTCCTGAACCATCCGATGAGAATGAGAAACTACAATGGAAAAAAAATGGCACTAAGGCGAAAAAGATGTTGGTGGATTCCGTGAAAGACCACATTGTGCCAATTATCTCCAAGTTAAAATCTACAAGAGATATGTTTAGAACTTTGGAGGAGATGTATGAGATTAACAACACAAGTTGAGCTCTTGAAAGCAACAACTTCATCATGTCAAGATGGCGAAAGGAGATTCCGTCATCTCATACTTCATGAAGATCACCGAGTTAAGAGATCAACTCTCTACTATTGGGCATATTGTTGATGACAAGGATTTGACCATGTTGGCTCTTAATGGTCTTCCTTCATCTTGGGAGTCATACATTCAAGGAATAAGTGCGAGATCAAAACTTCCTAAGTTTGATTGGTTGAGAGCAGATTGTATTCAAGAAGAATCAAGGTTGGTTGCGAGAGGTATTGGTCAAAGCTCTACTAATGAAGACATTTATGTTCTTGCTGCTCAATCCTTGAAGAAGAAAGGGAAAGAAGGAAAGAAAGGCTTTTTCAAGAGGAATAGAGATAAAGGATATGATGGTGCTCCTGCATTCAAGAAGAATAAGGACCTCTCTCATGTTCAATGTTTTATATGTGACAAGTATGGTCACCATGCACAGGATTGTCCAACCAGGCCTAAGCAACAGGCTTCCATTGCAGATGTTGATGAGATCCCTCCGTAGAAGGATTCAGTGGTTTTGTGATGTCCCCATCACAAAGAGGCATATGAGATAAGTATATGCTTAATATATTTATATTTTTAGATATACAATAACATGTTAGTAATATGCACATTAGATAGAATGCTCATTTAGAGGAAGGCAATTTAAAATATCATTATAATTATAATTATCATTGATAACATTACAATTATAATAGTTAGAGATGAATATATTATTATTATAATATATAAGTCAATTAATCAATTAATAATATATTGGTAAATTATTGTTATTATATTCTAAATATTAGAATACAAATAACTTAAAAATGATAATAAATAAAATAATTACAATTAAAAGAGAAACTGAAATATTATTACTCTAATTATAATTGTTAAGTATCACTTTCAAAATAGAAATAAGTAATATAAAAATAAATATCCTCACAAATTAAAAATATAATGGGTAAATAACAAAAGCAACCATTCATTAGGAAATAAACATAACTAATCCAAAGTGAAGCAATGCCTATGAAAAGGTATGGATGCTAGTTAAAGAATATGACCTTCCCTAAGAAATCGCAACCCTCTCCAAGTGGGGGATATAAAATCAGATTCTATGGAAAGAAGGAAGGCATCAATGAAGAAGTATTGGAATTACAAGGGGAAGCATTTTAGGAACAGAATTCACCAGCAGAGTATATACGTTGCAGATATAAATCTGAAAATGAAGATAAATTAAATAAAGGGAAGTATCTATCATGGTTGGCATATTTGTCATTCTTGCCTCCAATAGTAAATAAGTAATAAGTATAAATAATGTGTAGATGAGTATGGGAAGATAGATAGTATATAATTCCATTTTTATGAAGATAACATGCAATAAGTAAATATAAAAGCAATAAGTATATAGTTACAAATGATATTAAAATAGAAGCACAATAAGTAACGAATATGTAAATATAGATAGTATGTTATTATTTATGGTGAGTAAATGTAAGGTGAGGCTATAGATAGTTCGATTATAATATCTTTTATTGTTCGGATAAAGTAATAATAGGATCCTTAGACAATTAAATAATGGGTTATATAAAATGCTATTACAATATCTTTAATGTTATATTTATGAGATATAGTTGTTGATAGTAAGTTTCTTATTAATAGGGTTTATATAGGTAACATTTTAGTGTTACCATTCATGGATATTTACTTGTAGTACTAGATATGTATATGTATGTATATATCTATATGTATGTGTATATGTATATGTATATGTATATGTATATGTATATGTATATGTATATGTATATGTATATCTATGTATGGGTAGATGTGTGAATTAGATATATACAATAATGATGTTTGCAGCAATTATTAAGCATTATAAGAAACTATGATAATTTAAAATTGGTACAGATGATAGATTTATTAAATGATTGATTTACACTAACAGTATCTTCTAAGTGTGAAGACCAGATTGATTGGGAATGAAGGACTTCAATCAAGATTTCAATTAGTTGAAAAGTACTCGCTAACTCATTTATCAATTGGAACTTAAAGATTTCAAGGAAATTTGTGCATGCCCTAACGGGGACACATGTGTTCCTATTCTATTTTGCTCTTTCAAGCAATGTGCCTACTGACAACAATACTTGGTTGATTGATAGTGGTGCCTCTTGCCACATCACCGGATTTAGAGAGCATCTAACTGATTTGGTGGATAGAGATTCTAGTGTTCAAGTAATTATTGGAGATGATGCTAGTTATTCTGTGAAAGGAGTTGGCACCTCCTCTCTTCACTTGGATTTCGACATTTCCTTACAATTGAGTGATGTTCTATTTGTTCTGGGTATCAAGCGAAACCTTCTCTCTATCTCAACCTTGGAGGACAAGGGGTACCAAGTTGCATTTTTAGAAGGTAAAGTTCTTGCATGGCCAAAGAACTCAAATATCAAGTTTGCTCGGGTGATTGGAGTTTGACATGAGAGCCTCTACAGACTTTGCACCCGTCCACTTCAAGCTCTGTTGCATGATTCATCAAGTTTGTGTGAACTTTGGCATAGAAGATTGGCTCACCTTCACTTTCGAGCACTACCTACCATGGAGAAGATGGTTACGGGCCTTTCAAAACTCAACCAAGAGCATGAAGGCACTTGTAGAGGTTGCGCATTGGGTAAGAATACTAAAGGTCCATTTCATAGTAGTGAAAGTAGATCTAAATGTATTCTAGGTCTTATTCATTTTGATTTATGTGGTCCAATGTCTGTTGCTTCTTTGAGTGGTTTCTTGTATTACATTATTTTTATTGATGACTATTCTAGAAAGACTTGGATTTATTTCTTGAAATCTAAAGAATCTGAGGAAGTACTTGAGCGGTTCAAAGAATTTAAAGCTCAAGTAGAGAACTTGTCTAGGAAGAGGATCAAAGTTCTGAGATCCGATAACAGAGGAGAGTACATTTCCGGTAGCTTCCGTAACTTTTGCATTGAAGCAGGGATTAATAGGGAGTTCTGTGTCCCTTACAATCCTCAATAGAACGGTGTTGCAGAAAGGAAGAACAAATCTATTGTAGAAGCAGCCAAAGCCATGATTCATGATCAAGATATGCAAACCTTCCTTTGGGCTGAAGCATCTAGGACAGCTGTGTATGTTCATAATAGAAGCCCTCATCGCATTTTGGAGAACATGACTCTTGAAGAAGCATTCACAGGGGTGAAGCGGGAAGTAAGTCATTTGAGGATCTTTAGTTGTCCAGTGTATGTTCATGTATCGAAAGATAAAAGGACAAAGTTGGAACCTTCTGGCAAGAAGGGGATATTTGTAGGCTACAGCGAGTCTTCAAAAGCTTACAGAATATACATTCCAGGCCAAAAGTTGATTGAGATCAGTAGGGATGTTACATTTGAAGAGGGTGTTGCATTCAAGAGATCCAAAGGCATCCACATGGAGATAGACAATGAAGACCAAGAATCTTCGCAGGATATGGAAGTTGACCATACTCCTGAGATTCCGGGGGAGGCTACTGATCCTAAAGAAGATGAAGATCTAATTGAGCCTTTGGAACCTATTGACGAGCCTACAAACATTGTGATTGGTTGTAAGAGACCTCTTTGGGCTAGGCAAACTATGCAGGAGGCAGAGAAGTTTGCAGCTCCAAGAGGAACATTTAGAGAAAGCAAGGGACCTCATAAGTTTTCTAGCTATGTTGCATTGATGAGTCAAATTATTGAGTCAGAGCCTTCCAGTGTTGAGGAAGCTACTAGTCAGCAAGTTTGGAGAGATGCTATGGCTGAAGAGTATCAATCCATTCTCAAGAATGATGTTTGGGACATCGTACCTAGACCTGAAGGAAAATTTGTTGTTTCTTCTAAGTGGCTCTTCAAGATCAAGCACGCGGTTGATGGGAGCATTGAGAAGTATAAGGCTAGGTTCGTGGCTAGAGGATTCTCTCAGAAAGAGGGAGTTGACTATGAGGAAACCTTTGCTCCAATTGCTCGTTATACATCCGTCAGGACCATCATTGCTATTGCAGCATCTAAAGGATGGAAGATACACCAGATGGATGTGAAGACAACATTTCTGAATGGTGTAATCGAGGAAGAGGTATATATTGAGCAACCTGATGGCTTTGAGGTGCATGGGAAGGAGTCTCATGTTTGCAGGCTGAAGAAGGCTTCGTATGGCCTTAAGCAAGCTCCTCGTGCTTGGTACGAAAGGATTGATCGTTACCTGATGAGTTTGGGCTTCTCCAAGAATGATGCTGATTCAAACCTATACTTCAAGGTAATTGATGGCTTAAGCATTAACTTTGGTTCTCTTATGTTGATGATTTAATTTTTATTGAGAAGATCACCTCATTATCAAATGCAAGAAGGAGTTAGCTTCCTAATTTGAAATGAAGGATCTTGGTCTCATGCACTACTCTCGTTTAGAAGTATGGCACCGGTTTTATCATTCTAAGTCAAGGGAAGCATACCATTGATATTTTGAAGAGATTTGGTATTATGGATTGTAAATCCATGTCTACGCCTATGGAGACCAACTTGCATAAGTTGAAAGAGGCTGCAGGTAGTTCAAATTTGGTGGATCCCACGATGTATATAAAAGGCGCTGATTGGATCGCTGATGTATCTAGTCAATACTAGACCAAATATTTGCCATGTAGTGAGTTATTAGTTCATGTGTGAACCAAGGCAAATACATCTAGTTGCAAACAGCATTATCTAGAGATACTTTGGCGCGGGCACAATTGATATGGCTTGAGATATTCTTCCTTCGTGTGTGGACTTGAAGCTGCATGGATATACTGATTCTGATTGGGCAATGTGTGTTATTGATCAGAAGAGCACCTCTGGATGTTGCTTTAGTTTGGGATCTGCAATGATATCCTGGTGTAACAGGAAGCAGTTTTCAATGGCACTAAGCACAGTAGAGGCTGACTATATTGCAGCTTGTGTGGCAGCTTGAGAAGTAGTGTGGC
>VDFB02333630.1:0-13646 GCA_007258455.2 Sequoia sempervirens | reverse complement strand
GGTCTCATTCTAGGAGGATTATTAGCACCGAAAAAGTAGAGGGTCCGATGAGACCAACCCAGCCACCATTGAGAGCACAGATAGAGCAGGGGCGGGCATGGCCATTTTTATTTGGTTATAGCTAGAAAATCCATCCATAAGTCTCATCCAATTGTTAGATCTACTATGATATCAATATTTGGTAAGAGGAAATAATTGTTATGGCTTGCTTTGTTTAGATCCTTGAAATCAATATATATTGGATTCCCCCAATTGGTTTGGTAACTAGTACTAGATTTGATATCTATTTCACATAGTCTATAGTTCTGATAAAGCCAACATCTAACAACTTTTCCAATTTAACTTTTACCAATAAAGCAATTTGAGGGTGCATTTCCCTTAATTTTTGCCTCACAGGCTTTGCGCCCGAATAGAGAGGTAAGCGATAAAGGACTAGTTCAAGATCCAACCCAGGCATGTCAGCATAAGACCAAGAAAAATTGACTTTTCCTTCTAAGAAAAGTTGATGAAATCCTCCCTCTCTATTTTTGTTAAGGAAGCTACAAAGTGTATGATCCTTGCACTATCAGCTTTATTGATATTAATTTCTTCTAATTTCTCTACCAAAATTGGATATCTCCCTTGAGTTGTGGGGAGCATATCCAACCTTCCATCCTTAGGAACCTTAGAGAGGTTTTCACCCTCAAATGTGTCCTTTATTTTTAATTTTTCTTGGTCTAAGGGCACCTTTTAGTTTTCACCTAGAGACCTATTATTTTTTATTTTTTCATTTTTATGACTGGAAGGTGGAGTAGACTTACCAAAGTAAGCAACAATGTCAATATTCATGGTAAACCCAACTTTATGATCATAATGGGGTATACCCTCTCAAAGTTCCATGAACTCAACTATAGCTTCATAGTTTTCAAAAGTATCCAAGCTTGGTGGTCCTTGTTGATCCCAATCTACAAGCCATGGGTGGATTAAGGGTAAGTTACCATTGGTATTTGCAAAGGTTAAGGAAAAAGTAGATATGGTAAGAACTGAGGAATCTTCAAGATCCCAAAAGGTTTTGATCTAGGCCTTCTGATCAGTATGCTTGTTCTCACATGGGTGGGTCTTAGTACTATCCCTAGATGCCTCGACATCATCAAAAACGTTAACGTCCTCACTCGAAAGTAACTTAGTAGTATGAGAATCAAATCTTAATGGTTGATACCCAAGTCCTTTGTTTTTAGGTAGGTTTTTAAGTTGAATAGGTTTTGTCATTCCTTACTTTTGTAGTCCTAAGCCACTATAGCCATTATAAACCACATAAACCTCGTAGACCAATTACAAAGGGACTATTACCCACTCCACATCTTTTATCTAGAACTGAGTGTACCTTAAAAACACTCTTAAAATTGGAATTCATCAAACTTCCTCTATGCAAGAAAGAAGAGACACTCACTGCAAGAAAAAATACATCATTTTTTTGCATATTATAGATTATTTGGTCATACTACTGATGAATGTTGTACTTGATAGAACACATTGGATAAACTTGATCCTTGTAAAGATGAATTTGATAAGATGATATAATAAATAGCTATCTCTTTTCTCCTTGCTATGTGGTAGTTGTAGCATCATCAAATACTCATTATCATGCATAGGGGCACAAGATGTTTTTGTGTAATCATACTCTATCATTAAGGAGAAATGCAATACAATCCATGTAGGCTCATTTTTTCCCTTACACTTAGAGGAAAGAGAAGTTAGCCTAATAAAAGGTGTATTCCCTTAAACAAGGGATCCTTTACCTCTTCATTATCCCCTTAAAATATTAGTGTAGCAAGTACACTAACATTTTCAGGAGGCACGGTACCCAGTGTATTACAATTATCAAATAAAATGGTCCCTTTTAGTTGTGATATTATACATCCTCTAAAGGTGTGGACTTGTTTATCACTTTATGTTGTCTTTAGTAGTAATATCATATATATTTTCACTAAAGTATGGCCCCCTCAATCTGTGTTAGTGTCTCCTTTATGGTGGTATTTGACATGATACCTCTTTAAGGTGTGACTTTTCATGTCATGTTATGTCTCTTTAGTGGTAGTATTATGCTTGATACCCCTTAATGTGTGGCCCTTCATTCCATGATTTTTCCTCCTTTAGTGGTTGTTTCATGTGTCATACTACCTAAAGTGTGACCTCTCATGCATTGAGTAATTCCCTTTGAAATATAATAATTTTATTTGCACACACACTTTGTGGTGGTGGTATTCATAATGCCCCCTGAGGCATGACTCTTTTTATTTTTATCCCATGTGATGTTAAACCCTTGTGCAATCCTTGAGGTAATTTTGATTTGTCATGAAGTAAAACTTTTTGAAGCCCCTGAGATGATTTTTCATCCCTTATGACGTTAAATAGTGCTTGTAACATTAAACCTTTATACGCTCCCTGAGGCATGATTTATAAAATATTCAATGGATTTGGTATAATGTAGCTTGCTAATTCATAAACTTGAACACCTTTTTATATGGCCACCTAATATAACACAAATTGATTTACAGTGGATCCATGTGTTTCATTAGATACCTAGCATAATTCAACTTGTTAGCCTTGTGGAACCCATCATATTGTATGGATACCTAGCATAACACAACTTGCTAGCAAGTGGATCTATATATAGCCCATGAGTGACTTAGCATAACACAACTTGGTAGTCCTCATGAGAATATTCTCTTTTCTTACACCATATTTGAGAGATGATATTAGGAATTTTAGAAAAGTCTAAAAATTGAGGTCTTTTTACCTTACCAATTTGAATCCTTTAGTACTAACCTTGTGTTTTTTATTATTGTATGCTTTTATTTTTTATTATGTTTTGTGTTTGTATTGTGTTTTTTGCATTATGTTATGTTATGTATGGTATCTTCATCATGCATGCTTTGTGTTGACATGTTACATTTCACTTCACATGTGTGTTTCTTTGTCCTTGTGTTTTCATGCCATAGGATCTTGAATCTTGGGGGCTAGCGAATCTCCTAGATCTAATGTCATCCTACTCTTTAATATTTGGATAGTTGAACCTCTCTTGACATATTCTTAATTTAGTGTGATTCTGAGTAGACGTTCATACTCTCACAAAAATGGGGGCTAAATGTAGTGTCAAAAATTGTCACCCTTGACAATTTCACATTAGGTTGAGCTCCCCTATATGTGTGTGGACCTAGTTGTGCATTAATTGCCAATTTTATATAAGCATCTTTGGAAAATCAAACTATGCATTTAATATTTTCCTCGGACACTTGATCCCTAAAAAGCAAGAATTTTTTCTAGGGTGCACTATGCCTATAACATCCCCATAGTTTACCCTATTGATTTCACCTAAGTTTTAACTCAAAATGTGAAAAGATCAAGCTCACAAATACATGGAAACATAATTTTGATTTTCAATAACTCATTTGCACATTTGAAATAAACCCATTCTAAATTGCATTGCCTACATAAAATAACATTACATAATCCTAAGTAATGAATTCATCTTTCATATACATTTTCCAAATAGGTTCAAGACCATAATTACAAATCATAGCTTACAGGAGCTTAATGGTACAAGAGTACAATGGTCAAGTTGTCCACTTATGGAACACATATCTTCATCTTATTCTATTTCACAAGCTTCACCTACCAACTACATGAGGGAGAGCATCACCCAAGTGCTTTTCCACCAACCACAAAATTAATGCAGTCCTACACACATCTTCCTAACTGGTAAGATGGCCCTACCCTTCAATGAAGAGTTTGGTATGGAAACCCTCTAGTATAATGTGTATCTGAGCATGGTGTTATGTCCTACATAACTAGTCTTTCCATACACTGAATACCAGCCTAACATGCATGACACTCCGTACGAGCTATGAAATCTTGGCTGACAGTGAACTGAAAAAGTGTATGCAGTGGTCTCTACACTTACTCTGGGCAAATATTTATCATATATATACAATCACTCAATACTTTAAGCATAGTCATATGTTCACCCACCCCTTTGCTTGACTTGGAAACTCTATTAACCATAAATAACTCTTGACTAGGTTTGACCTAAATATAATATAACAAGATTTTATTCCAAAAAGAGATAATACACTTATATTGATCTAATTGACCGGTTGGATTTAACCCAACCTCTTGAATACCCTATTACACATTCGTAACATTCAAGGGACTGGCAACTACATCTTATTCAAGTTGTTTCTTTTAATCATGGGAGTAATGACTCTCCTAGTTCATAACTAAATAGTATTGATGACACCATGTCACTGACTGGACACACTTGGTCTCAATCTAAGGCACTCTCAATATGTTAATGTATATAATAATTCAGAATTAACTTGATTTAAATATTGTTTCCTCATATTAGGTTTCAAAATCTTTGTTGTCATACCTAATATGGATCCGTCCTTCTAGAATGCCATAACCAATCTGGTTATTCTTGACATTAAATTTCATATAAAATCTCATGTTCATAGTAATTTCTGATAATAGTAAATCAGCATAATAAGCTATTCAACCTCTAGTAAATTCAACTAAGAACATTTTGACTATCCTCCAATTTTCTCATGGTTCTTTCCAAGTTATCCTTTGCATCATTTTTAGAAGGTTCCTATGTTTGTATGTACACAAACCATCATAAATCCTTTCTTTCAATATGGTTCATATATTCACATTTTTGAAACATATGTTAAGATCATATCTAATATGGAGGAAATTTTTCACTTGAGAGGATTCTATGCTTCTACACCTTAAATTCTCCCTATATTACAATTTTGGGTTGTCGAGATGTAAAGTCCTTTCCTTAAAGATCAGTATACCATGAATAGGTATAAATTCTTGGTCAAGTATAAGATAATACCATGTAAAAAGGTAATTAGAACATTTATATTTCCAATACATTTTTCAACCCTATTGTTACATTTCAACATAAGCATAATCAAGTGTACACCCTAACCCTAGTGAATAAACTACCTCCCAACCTTTCAAGTAAATATGATCATCCAAGAACTTAGGTTCTCCGCTCATGGTTAACTACCATCATAGGTTTACATAACCTCATACCTTAACAATGATAACATATTACTTCTAAAATGATATCAATCCCTTTTCATTACTAACATCATAACTTATGCAAGCATATATGTAACATACTATAAGCTAGATATCATCATAATACCTTCTAGATAGCTTCACTTAGCTTATATCAATCAAACATTAAAATCATGGTAGCAATCTATTATGCTAATAAGATACTTTAATCCATCTACAATATATAAATATATTGTAGAGCTATATGCATAATCTCTATTCCAAAGCTATAATAAACAATTTAAACAAGGTCTAGTCCAAAGCTATAATAAAAAAACAATAATTTGTACAAGCATTTACAACCAATAGCAAAACATAGTATCCAAATAGAAAAGAGTAATGATTAAGAATAACTAAGTATGACAACAAAATATAGCTTCCAATGACGAACCGACAGCTCTATGCTCAATGACAAAGACTCTACTTGCTTCCTTCTCCAAACTCAGCTTACCTCCAATCTAATCCAATAATCTATGCTCTCAACCTTAAAAACAATCTGCTGTCACTCAAAATAATATTGCTCTCAAACTCTCAAGGAAATACTCTCAAACTCTCACAAAGCTCTCACAGAAAATAATACAGCAAAGAGCTCTCCAAAAGAAAAAAGAAAAAAAAAAACTAAGAGGTTGTATTCTATTTATAAAAAATAATGAGAAAACTAATTCTATAGAACAGCTACCTCCTTTGCCACCTTACTCTTTCTATTGCTAACTCTCTAATTGAAAGCAAGAACTCAAAACCAATTCTAAAACTCTGTTGGTCGACTAAGCAAGTTGCGCACAACATGGTAGCAAAGAAAATCAATTATTTGACACATACGAAGTCCAAAGTGAAGGAAGTATCCAACTCTTGGCTATGTCACCTAAAATCAGTTAACACATGGTTATTTACCAAGTCAAAACTCATCACAACAAGGTTGCACAGTTATACATTGGTTTCCTTTTTGCTCTCAAAATCCTATTGCAGCTTTTTCCTTCCAGTTTACTTGCTTATGGCGCCTATATTGGAGGCTACGATTTGTCACAATATTTATATTTCAAATGCATTTCAAATAGCAACAAACTTCCTATGCCACCTTGCCAGTTACGTTGCCTTTGACTTATTCCAACACTTATTTTCTCAGCCTCATGCTTGGCACATAATATGCATACTTTACACAAAATTCACTTGCTAATTAAATGTGAAAGCATTGCCTCTTTATATCGCATTATATCATGTGTGATACTTCATATTTTACTTTGCTTATTCCATCGCATTATTACATGCGTGTGGTATCTCATTATAATATTCAATGTGTATATATATATATATTTGTCCATTCGATTATGCATATGTATGGCGTATCCAAGTATGAGTATACATAGGTATTTCTACCTATGTATGCTCACACGCACATACAATACTCATATACATGAGTTATCGTATATATACATATATACATTTAATGTATAGACATCCATTTATATATATTTAAAAACACAAAGTATATCTTATACTCAATACAAGGATTTAACATTATGACTCAAATCAACTAAGCAATTACAAAGAATCACAGACAATCACCCAATTATTCCTATCAGCATAAAAAGCTAAAACCAAGGTTTACTTACCAACTCATAGCCCCCAAATGACTCGACAAAGCTTGTCCAACCTAGGCCGTGAATGTGTGCATTAACTCAGGTAGGTACATTAGTGGTTTCAATACTAAATTACTCTCTTGGGTGATACTCTCCCTCTCCTTACTGGAGAGCTTGATTCTTTGCCGCATCCAACTTAGTGCATCATGAACATAGTTAGCCAATAACATGAAAATCATATTCATCATATATCATTTGCATCATTAAAACATTAAAAAGAAATCATGATGCATATTCTTATAGCTCATTCATTCATTAAATATATTAAAGTCATAATCTTGCATTTAAAATCATATTTACTCATAAAGGTAAAAGTAATTTGGTAACTTCAAAAGGGGGTGTAACAGTGCCCTAGACCAACATTTTTGGCTCCAAATTTCAATATGTTGGTGTCAATAGTTTATTATTTGATTTTCCAATTTCAATTGTCTATTATCCTATTTGATTTTCAAGAAATTAGAAGAATTGCATATAAACACAAAGTATTTTCACCATTTTAATCCTAACAAGAACTAAAAAAATTATTTGAACAAAGTGAAGATTCTAAGAGCACTCAAGAGCAGAATTATTAAGATTATTGCATAATTTCAACATTCAATCATCATGTAATTTGATATGTAAGTTTTTGTTCATATTTGTATGCATTTTGCTTATGTGTACTAACACTTGTAGGTGATCCAATCAATTCAATTTAAGAAACAACTGATCCTTGAAGGTGATGAGTGTGGCTTTAATCCATAAGGATATCAGATCTAAGTCGCGAGTTGCAGCAAGGTTGTCAATTCATTACTTGTTCTTAAATTAGCCTCAATCCAACTAAGGATACACTCTCTTTTAACATAATTTTCCATTGTAGAAGTATAAATACCAAGACAAGGATTGACTTAGGAAAGCCCCTATATAGAACAACCCTTCCTCTCCTTTTATGTGTGCAAGTTATAGATCTGAAGTGAGTTAAAGGAATATTGAAAGATATTTGTTTATTCATTAATCAAAATCCTACAAGTTGACAAGTCAGAAAATTTTCATTTTATCACTAACAGATGAAGTTTCTACAACAATACCAGGAAGAAAAAAGCTACAGATTGATGACCTCAGGCTTGTACTTTTAGATCTGGTAGAAAAGATAGTCCAAGGCTCACTACATCTATGACCTGCAAAATCAAGCTCAAATTTCTATCTCAAGTGCATTTGTGTTTACCCTTTGCATTTTTGGAATCCACTTTTGTTTGTCTGCATTCAGTTTATCAGAAACCATAACTGACTACTTCATTTTCATAGTTTGCATAAGTAGCCCATTACAACATTCAAAATTGGTTAATTAGAAATCATAAATAAAAATTCCTCACCCACATCAAATCATAGGCCTCCTCACAAAAGGATTAGAACCCTTATCTTCCATTCTGACTCTTCTTATTAGGATTTGTAGTCAAGCAGATTTGAGATCATTTCTAATCCTTCAATTGAAAAGAGTGTGGTATATACCCTAGTGTTGGAGTTAAAATGACACTGAGAGGGGGGGTGAATCAATGTCTTAACTATTTGATTGTTTTTTAAAATATTTATACAAACAGCTCAGATTTGATCTCAATTTCATTCTGATTAAATCATTCATGAGTTGAATGTAATCATTCATAAACAAAATTGAGAAAAGTAATGACTCAACTGTGAACAGAAACAACAATAGCAAAGTAAACTAGAAAGAACACAAAAGAACAAAGAGGCACAATATTTTTCCGAGTGGAAAACCCTCCTAGGGTATAAAAACCACTCCCTAAATGCCTTCCAGGCTTAATCTTTTAATCAACTATTCACAATGCCTTATAGGCTGTTTTGCGCACCCACTCAAGGAGCACCAACCCCTCGTTTAGAGATATCTATCTCAAGGAGTTCCAACCCCTCAGGTTACTTTTTGAACAATAGTGATGATTCAGAGGATTTCTCTGTTTTTAGTTAAGCACATATCTCTCTATTTTCTCGTCTACAAAATACCTTAAAGATTCAATAATTGAATCCCTAAAATACTACGTAGAAAAGAAATTTACAATCTCTGCATTTTTTATTCAGATTTTTATTGCAGAGTTTCATCATACATTTTCATACAGTCAAAGAATGATATTATTTTGAATTACAACAACAACCAAACAGAAAACTAAGTTTTCTGCTTCTTTAAATAAATGCCAGAAAAGTAACCGTCATCAGAAGTAACAACAGAACAACCAACCAAAACAAGAGCCGTTTCATCCAGCTTCTGAAACTTGTGAGATTGTTTCTTCAGACAAAACTGTAACTCCCATGGCTCCATCAACCACTGTTGAGCATCCAACCAGAGAGGCGCACCAAACAAACCTTCCATAGACCTCTGTAGAAACCGTTACAGTCAACAACAACAAAAACGTAAACATTCATGATGGCGGCCAGGCTAGGGTTTGATACCCAGCTTAAGAGAATAGACTCAAAAAGTTTGCCCTAATCTTTTTAATACAATCGATGACACGTTATGCCGTAGGCAACTCTAATGTTGCTAGACAACCTTATGGTTGTCGCTTTTGCCAAGATTCACCAGAGTCGGGAAGAACACATGTAGAATACAACAGGCTACACTGATGGTCTTCCTTAGTATATCATTTTTTCGCTGAGACATGAGGAAACTTCTTATCGAGATGCCCTTTTGGTTTCATTCACAATCGCTATAACAAACAACTTTCGGGGAGACCTCTTGGAGAACAAACTTTGTCATTCTGAAAGACATTCAATACACATTGTCGCCGTGATAAATGGTTTTTCTTACCGACGAGCCTTCTACCTTTTTTTAACACTGTTGCTGTAACCTAATGCTGTCGGGAAGACGTTTCATAGAATACATTAAGTTTCACCAAAGGACTTTATTCACTCTGAGTCGCTAAGACTTTACCAACCTTTCACCGAAAGCCTTTCATTCGCCTTTGCCATGACTTTCCACAGTCGGAGAGAAATTATATTGAACACAATATGTTTCACCGAAAGCCCTTAATATTTTCCATCGGCGAAACCTACAGGGTTCGTTAAGACTTTATACCGAAGAAAATAAACTTTTGCCAATAAGACTTTTTTGAATACGGTCGATAAGACAATATGTCCTTGGAGAGACCATATGTCGATTACAACACTTCCGTTATGACATCACACCGAAACCTTAAGCTCTTGCCAATAGACTTCCACCACCGATCGGTGTGACATAACAAAATCGCTATGACATTTCAACGAAGCCACTACCTTTTCCAATAGACTTCCATTCAGACGCGGGTCAGGGAGACACAAGGGAATCACTAAGACCTTATCCTGAGAACCCTGACTTTTGCCGATATGCATCCATTCACCATCAGTCGATGTAACATTGCAATCTCACAGTGACATCATACCGATGGGATAACTTATGCCAATATGATTCTTTCCTATGCCGGTCGATGTAACAAACCAAAATCGCTGAGACCACATACCGACAGATTTAACTTATGCCGATATAACTACTGTCACTGGGACAATGAACAAAGTCACACCGAAACCTGCCTGAAAGAAAAAAAATTAAATCGTTAAGACATCAGAAATGTCTTGCCGATAGGCAACTCAGACATTTCAAAGAGGATCGGGGAGACCCTGCCAAACTCATGCCGATATGTGTAGGCCTGTGATATGCAAAGAGAACCATCGTGACAAAGAAACCAACTTACAAGCTTTGTCAGTCACAGAAATAGTATTCGTAGCTTAAACCAGAATTCTCATCACTATGAAATTAAAGCATAACAAATAACTTTTTGTAATAGCCAAGAGACATCAAAGAAGTGCCATTGTAAAACATAAGGACTAGAGATTTTGTCATCAAGGACAAACCATGAACACAACTGAGATCCAACAAACTCCCCCTTTGTCCTTGATGGTAAAACACAAATGAATCTTCCCCTTTTTGCCTCAATGACAAAGAGTAGAAGAGAAGATCATGCATTGCCATGAAACACAATTGAGAAGCCAACCAAAACATAATGAGAAATGGCTGCAAAAAAATAGTAGTGCAGTACCCAATATTGTAGGAGAGTTGTAAGTGAATAAAAAATATGTAACTTACTCCCCCTAAGCAAGAGCTTGGAGATTTAGTAAATTAATGATTGAGAGATAACTCCCAATCGAAGTCTCAGCCTTTCAAATAGCTCTTTTGCTAAGGGCTTAGTAAAAATGTCAACCACCTAATCTTGAGATCCAACAAACTGTAAGCAGACTTCATTAGCCAAAACCTTTTCTTGTAGAAAATGAAACTTAATAGCAATATGTTTAGTTCGAGAGTGCATAACAGGATTTTTTGATATATTTATCGCACTAGTGTTATCATAAAGAATAGAAACAGGTTTAGGAACATTTATACCCATATCAGATAGAGTTTGACTCATCCAAAGAACTTGTGTACAACATGAAGTGGTAGCAATGTATTCTTCTTCAGCAGTAGAAAGAGATACAGATACTTGTTTCGTGTTGTGCCATGCCACTAAATGATCACCAAGAAAGAATGCAGCACCACGGTGACTTTTCCTATCATCCAAACAATAGCCCAGTTAGCAAGATATAAGCAATCAAAGAAAAATCATTGCTCCTAGGATACCAAAGACCATAATCAGAGTGCCCTGAATGTATCTAAAGATCCGTTTAACAACAGTAACATGAGATTCTTTAGGTGATGCCTGAAAACGTGCAATAGTGCAAACCGCCATAATGTCAGGTCTAGAGGTAGTTAAATATAAGAGACTGCCGATCATTGATCTGTATTCCATTTGATTTGAATCAGGAGAATCATCAATTTTAGTAAGTTTGCATCCAGTAGCCATTGGAGTGCTAACAGGATGACATTCATCCATTTTAAATTTCGTAAGCATCTCTCTAGCATATTTGGATTGAGATAGAAATATTCCAGTCTCACATTGAGAGATTTGAAGACCCAAAAAGAAATTTAATTCTCCTAACATTGACATTTCAAACTCAGATTCCATTAACTGAGAGAACTTTTTACTCATAGTGACATTATTGCAGCCAAAGATAGTATCATCAACATAAATTTCAACAACTAAAATATCCGAACCTTCAATTTTAACATAAAGATTATTGTCTACACCTCCTCTAACAAAGCCATTAGAAATTAAATGATTGTCCAGCCTAGAGTACCAAGCTCTAGGTGCTTGTTTTAGGCCATAGAGATCCTTTTTCAACCTGTAGACATGGTTAGGATTATCTTTGCATATAAATCCTTCAGGCTGTTCAACATAGACCTCTTCATCTAAATCGCCATTCAAAAAGGCAGTTTTGACATCCATTTGATAAACAGTAAAGTTTTTGTAAACAAAATAAGCCAAGAATATTTTGATGGATTCTAATCTAGCCACGGGTGCAAAGGTTTCACTAAAATCAATACCTTCTTGTTGAGCATAGCCTTTGCAGACAAATCTTGCTTTGTTGCAAATAACATTACCATTTTCATTCACCTTGTTTCTATATATCCATTTGCCTCCAATGACATTCTTGTCATCTGGTCTTGGGACTAACTCCCAAGTCTGATTTTTCTCAATTTGATCAATTTCTTCCTGCATAGCATTGAGCCAACATGAGTCTGTGAGAGCTTCATTAAAGTTTTTAGGCTCAAACTGAGTAACTAAACAAAAAGCAACTTGTGCCTTTTCATCAGATTCAACAACTTTTCTTCTAGTTTGAACTCCTGCATATTTATCCCCAATAATATGATCTTTGGGGTGATAAATAGCTAGAGTTTTTGAAGGAGCTTTTGATGCAACCTTTTCAGGACTTGCTTTTTTATTTTTAGGGCTTGAAGATTCAGCAACAGACTTTGCTGTTTTAGCTCCTTCTGAAATTATTTCAAATTCAAGTTCTTCTTCCTCATTATCTTGCAAAGATTCAACAATCAAATGTGGTCTTTCATCAAATTTGACATTAACAACTTCAAAAATCTTGTTAAGCCTTTTGTTAAGGAATTTATAAGCTTTGCTGTGAGTTTAGTATCCCAAAAAGATACCCTCATCACTCTTTGATTGAAAGCTCCCAAGGTTATCATCATCTTTCTTGATAAAACACTTACTTCCAAAATTTTTAAAGTATTTGACAGAGGCAGTTTTTCCATACCATAGTTCATAAGGGGTGTGTTTAGATTTCACCCTAAGCTACACTCTATTCAAAATGTATACAGCTGTATGAACAACTTCTTACCAATACATGTCAGACAACTTAGCTTCATCTAGCATGGTTCTAGCCATTTCTTTTACAGTTCTATTTTTGCGTTCAACAACCCCATTTTGTTGAGGTGTTTTAGTTGTAGCATATTGTCTTTTAATACCATGTTGTTCATAGTAATCAATAAACTCTTAAGAGGTGAACTCACCTCCTTTGTCTGATCAAAGGCATTTAAGTTTCAGATCAGATTCCTTTTCAACCATTTTTCTAAAGATTTTGAACCTTTCAAAGGCTTCTGATTTGTGCTTAAGAAATGTGACCCATATAATTCTAGTATAATCATCCACAAACAACATAAAGTACCTTTCACCATTAATAGACCTTGTTCTGGTTGGTCCACATAAATTAGTATGCACAAGTTGTAAAGGTTTTGAAGAAGAATGTTCTTTTGACTTGGAGCTGATTTTAGTTTGTTTACCACTTAAGCATTCTTTGCACACAGAGTTTTCTGGCTTGCTAAGAACTTGTAGACCTCTAACATTCTGATTTTTACTAATTCTAACCAGATTTTCAAAGTTTATGTGTCCTAATCTTTTATGCCATAACCAATTCTCTTCAATTTGGCCCATTAGACACATACCTTGAATATTATCATTGCAAGATGAGTAAGGAGATTATACACATTTCCTTTTGTCC
>VDFB02333627.1:0-34514 GCA_007258455.2 Sequoia sempervirens | reverse complement strand
AGAGAATGCTTTGCATTCATCCATATTTGAAGATATTACCTTGAAATTTGAATGCATATCATATGTATTTGTACTATGTGTGTGTTCCTATTTTCATAACATAAAATTTATCACAAAAGTTTCTAGGACTTGCAAATTGAAGGCTATATTGTCATAGATAGGGGGGTTCAGAGAAATGCTCCACATTTCTCTACAGTCAATGTTGTGGTCTTGCAATTTAGAGGATGAGTTTAAAAATTTCTATCTATTCTCTCCTATCAAGGTTAGATGTTGTGGTTTAACACAAGTTGAGTTTTCAATGTTATATCTCAAGAATGTGTTGTCTAGGTTTACAAGAGATACAAGTTCTATGTTTGTTTTCTTGCTCTAGCTTAATGTTGTGTTAATGTTGTAAAAGAAGAGCATGTAAATATTTTTGAATATTTCTTAATTCATGTAATGTAATACACATGATGTTATCTGGTCTCTTTGGTACTACTTGTGGTCTAGAGCTAATATAATTTGGAGGGTTAAGTGTTTTTTGGGTCCACTTGGTAGTTTGAAGTGTTTGCATCAAGATTGTATTGTGTGCACAAGCATGGGATTGTGTACAGATGTAAAATAGGCCCTTCTTATCTTCCAGCTTGGAACACATTCAAATTCCCTTTCCAATGGATGATTTGGGGTCAAATATTTTTGGCAGTTGCATGTTTCATGTTTATAAGTTTCAGTTTGACCAACAAGGAGAAATTTTTTGATACTTGCAGAAGGTATAAATGGAAGATCAAGTGTGTGATTGGGGGGACATAGTTGTGTGTTTGTTTAATGTGATAAAAGTGATATATGTTGAAAGTAGTGTGCTGAAGGTAGAAGAATGTGTGTGAATGTGTGACGAAGTATTCATGAAGTGTTTTGAAGAAAGCATAAGCTAAAGTCAGAGGCATGTGAATGAAGTTTTGAAGGCAGTGAGCCAAAGGAAAAAGTATGTGAGTGGAATGATGAAGGCAGTGAGCTAAAAGTAGAAATGAATTTTGTGAATGCTAAAGGCAATGGGATAGAGGCAACAAAGGTGTTGTGGTGGTAGTGGATCACTAGAATTCATCAAGTATTATATGATGAGGTTGTAGCCTCTTTTTGTAAGTGTTGTATTGGAAAGGAGTTGTAAGTTTCCTTTGGTTGAAGCCATAAAAATATGTTGTAAATCTTATTTCTTTTTGTGAGGTTGGATTTGGATAGTAGCTCCAAGCAAATTTCTCACTATTTTTCCCTTTTTAGTTTTTCCACGTAAATTCGGTGTTGTGCTTGTGTGCTTGTGATTTGAATTATTTATCTCATTAAGGAAGTGATAAGTTTTAATTGTTAAAATTGAATTGGATTAATTTGAGGGATATAATAATTCACCCCCCCTCAGTATATCTATGTGTTCTAACACATCTTGTTGTTGTCTCCTAGAAGTTATGCACATCTCCATCCCTCATGGAAGGACCCAAGTTTATTCTAGTGACAATGAAATCGTTCACAGTAGCTTTGCTTTCTTCTTTTTGTATGTATGGATGAAATACTTCTACACATATTCCCATTGCTATCATCCTCACATAGCCTAGACGTTGTTTTCAAATTCTTGGGCTTTGGGGTTCTTTGAATCAACTAACTAACGAGATCTTTCTTTGGGAGCTGAGTAGTTCTTCTTTTCCTAGATAATTTTTTTTCAAGCCATGAAGTAGTAGTGGGTGTTGTTTCTGACCATACCTAGGAGAACCAAATTCCAAAAAAATTCTCAAAGGAGGAGTAGTTGATGTATCTTTAGGGGAATAAGGGGGATTAGGACCTACCCTAGGAGAAGTTTTTATTTCCTTGGGTGGAGAAGGTTCAAGGGAAGAAGAAGCACTTTCCTGAGAAGGGGAAGTGGAAACATTGACCACCTCTTCTTCTTCTTCTACTACTACTTTTTTTTATTTTTCTTGTTGCAGGGGCTTTGGAGCATCTTCTCCACATGTCCTTTTTGGAAATTTTTTCTCCGAAGGCTCACCATCACCACTACCTTGTCCCTCTAAAGACATATATTGTGTAGAGGAGGTTTACATAGCTAAGGAAGAAAGCCTTTGGCTACTCTTTTCTTGAGGCTGAGTGTTTTGCGAACTTAGAGGAGGAGCTTACTTTTCTACATTCTTCTTTACGACACATTATTCCATTCTCTTCGGGACTACTACATTCTTTGCTTCAATAGTTTCAATTTCTTTGATACTCCAATCCATAGATATAATAGGCTGATTTTGAATATGATTAACAAAGACTAGATCCAATAAATCAAATTCATCATCCTTTATACCTTGGATATCCCAACCTAAATTGAATGTAACAATTTTTCTTAGAGTTAGCCTCATCCATCTTCTCCTTCGCACTTCATATTCATCAACATAGTCAACCTAGTAGTCTTCCAAGTGTGGAATATGTTTGAAATTGGGACCTACTTGCATATTATTCTTTACAAAGTTCTTACTATCAAAAGGAAACCTTCTATCATAAAACTACAATGTATACTTGACAAGATCCCTCTCAATATTGAGGGAATTTAACATGAATTTTCAAAAAAATTAGCCAAGCCCAATAGGGAATTGTACACCAAACTTCTTCCTTTCTTTACATATTTGTTTCACCTCTCCCACTTGTCTACATACCTATATCAAGGAAAACTTATCTTATGCATATTTAGGGAGTTTGAGTGGGAGACCATCAAATTCTCCAATTCTAATATATGAAAATCTCTAGAGTTGTATAAAATGACTCCCATTAGTATCAATTAAATATATGGCCTTAGGAGAGATTCTAAAACCAATGTCTCCTTGAATTTCTTGAACCATCCTCATAGTAAATGTATCATTTACTCTCCTAAAATGATGATAAATCCTCCTTAACTACAAATTTTCATAATAATAAAAAATATAAACATCTTGAGGTTGAACTACATTTAGTCTTATTCTAGGCCAAGGTCTAGTACAAGCAATGGAATACATAAAATAGGACATGTAAAGGACTTGTTAATTGAAAAATCAATGATCATTAAATGAATTTGATTGCTAATAAGTTGTGCTCGGTCCAATGATTGTTCACCATTAATAATAATTTGCAAAAATAAGTACATCCACTCTTCAAATTCATGTGCCCTCTCACTCCCTTTCAATCTATGAAGGAGCACAATTATCTTGGAAATTTACTCAATGAAGTGGTTCTTGTGCATGTTCTTAGGAAATTGAGATTTTCCTTTCTTCGGTGTAGAAAAACATTTGTGGGAAATCAAATTCATATACCTTCCCTTATTCCCTAAAATACATAGTATGAGGAGAAAAGATCAAAATAAGTGCATGCTTGTCTCTCTAGTATTTTTAAGCTAGAGGAAAAAGTTTCTCTTTAAATTTTTACCACCAATTGATTAACACTTATACTTACTTCCCTTGTTTGAGGGTTGTAATGATTTATGCACTCCAAAACCAAGTTAGGGCACTAGAAAACCACTAGGAATGTCACCGCTTGCAACAATCCACTTTCAATTAACCTTTGGGTTATGAGCAATTGGTTATCCTTTCCAACTCTTTTTTAGAATTCATCTAAATTCACATGCCCTAATTTCGTATCCTCAATCTCTGGCATAGTTCTAGTTAAACCAAAAAAGTATTGGTAGCCTTGGTACTTTAATTTCATGGTGAAAGAAACCATAGAATATATTCCTAATTAACAAACAAGAATGGGAAAACACTTGTGCAAGTATAATTCTCCTCAACTAGAGTATAATTGTATTATCCTCCAGTAAATTGTAGCTGAACAAGAGAAAACTATACTTCAAATTATTCCCCAAGCTCTAAAAATTATCAACTACACTATTTCACATTTTCACCTTCTTTGCTCCATGTAAAATTTGTCTCTTGCTGCAAACTAAAAATGAGCCCTTTGAATAGCTCAGTTTTCCTATAAACACCCACAATTAATGCTAGGGAGAGGTGGATAGTTAATGACGCCAAATTAAGGTTGGTATGTGTGATCTTTCCAATCTTTAATTTTTCTCCAACCTCGTTTTGAATATTTGAAAAAGAACAACTTGTGAAGCTTTTCAAAAAATTGAGTAGTTTTGATAACCTTGGATTGACAAAGGTTGCAAAACTTCTATATTGTTGCAAAATATCACCTTATAGGAGCACCACTCTTTGGAAAAAGGGAAAATTATACCTTTTCTCATCGTTGAAAGAAAGTGTGGTTTTGGAAACCTCATCAGAGGCCAATAGAGGTTTCAAAACCTATCCTAAGCTCAAAAATTACTTTAACTTCATTTTTTATTTATCTATTGTTGCAAAGGTTACAAGAAATGCTTTAGGCCTTGATGTAGTTCTAAAAATTATAAAGGATCAAATTCAAAAGGTAAACTTTAGATTTGATCTTTTAAGGAATTAGACAAAAAAGAGGTTGTGACAACCTAAGTGGGGCTCGACAAGGTTCAGAAAACCAAGGGAAGTAGCGATCTTTTAACTTAGAAAAAATTACATGAGTTGACATGGTTTTCAAGGGAATGAAAAGAATTGTGGTAATAGGGTGCTTGTTCTTTTATTGACATAATAATTGTAATATAATAGGTTTTGGGATCAATATCTATATCCAAATCAATCTTCTATGATTCTTTTATTAATACTTTGATTGCCTTGCCAGTTTGAAAATTTCAATGAAGAGTTGTGTTCCTTATCTATTGATGCCTTGAAGAGATTTTTATCAATACAATCAATATTTATTGACTCTTTTTATTTTTATTTTCTATTTGAGAGTGTCTCAAAGAGGTTTTCACAAGGGGATTTGAATTATTCAAGTTTTGTTCTTTGAATTTTTTGAAAATTTGAGATTAAGGAACTCAGCTTCTTCCCTAGAGTAAGTTATTGGATCTAATATATATAAATTTTTTTTTTATGGTTACTAATTTGAAAATATGAATGAAGTTTCATGAATTCAAAATGAGCTTCATCATTTTTAAATATATAAAGACATAAGATCTTGTTGTTCCAAGAAATGAGGTATGGATGGATAAGTGGAGGATCAATCAAAGGTGTAATGGTATTAAAAATTGGCTCATTTAAGAGGGTGAAAAATTTAGAAAAATATTATTTGAAGTCCTATCCCTTCACACTCAACAATGAGAAAGGATCATGTTGTAATATATTAGAGGTTCCATTGGTATCATAGGATTCTTAATGCAGGAGCATCCATGGTCAAAGGGCTATTCTCATCAACCAAAAAGAAATTATTTAATTTTTAATTTCCTAAGGTTTGGTTTAATTATGAAATAGGTAAATAAATTGCAATGTTGAGGCCAAAATAATTTATTAAATAATTGGTCTTTATTTAAATATTGCATTTTTGGAGTGAGAAAAAGTGTAGGAGGTAATTTTGGAGTTTGAAATTCAAAATTGAAAATTTTGGAATAGGTTTTTTGGAGACTTTCTATTCCATTTAAAATATTATTTTTGAGATTCCAAAATACCTAAAAAATAGGGATGGAGAGAGTGGACACCCAAGATAAGAAAAATAGATTTTGGCTTTAATGCATAAAAGCTAGTGTTTTTGGGAAAAATCAATTAATGACTTCAACATTCAAATTATTGTGAATGAGCACGACTTGGTTGATGATTTTATTTATTTTTATGAGGAATTTACAGCAGAAAGTCATGGAATATGGTGCAGCAAATTTTTGTGCCATATTTGGAAGCATTTAATGATGATTTTTAAGCACAAACTTGGGATTTTCTAAAAGACAATTGGAGGGAAATGAAAGAACAGATTTGGGATTTCAAAAAGTTTTTAATCTAGAAAAAATGGATCCTTTAAGGTATTAAAAGAGAAGCAATCAATAGCAGCAATTTTGGAGAAAGAACTTGTAGGTTTCTCCTAAGAGTTGCACAAGAAAAAGTGCAGAAAATCAGCTTGTGAAAAGAAGGGGAATACGAGAAGAGAAGAGGGATTTTGCAATGGAAGTTTGGTGAGAGTTGAGGGAAGGAGAAATCAGTTTGGTATGAATGTTTTTGAAGGTTTGGAAGTGAAGGCATAGCAGCAAATGGATTTAAGAATCCATGATTGAGTTGTTGCATATTTTGTATTGAAGTTTGCAAGTGTTTGATGATCTTGTTTCACAGTTTTTGGTAGAAGATTTGAAATAATGAACTTGTTGTTGTCATTAAATTATTTTGCTGTTGTACATCAATTTTATATCAGTTTTGAGACTATTATTATTAGCCCATGAGGCTGCACCATTTGTAATGTCAATTTGGAGAAGTTATTGTGATGTTCTTTTGGAGATTATGAATGAACAATCAAGTGTTCATGTTGCAGATTTTACAATCTGATTTGTTGCATTTTCAATGCATTTTATTTTGTTGAGAATAGTTGTATGAAAAGGGGGTATGTGTTTTTATCCTCCTACTTCAATTCTTCAACTAGATGCATATATCCTAATCTAAATATGAGATGATTGACATTCATAGTGATTAGTTTAATAGGAAAATTTTTATGTAATCCCAATCCTTGCAATTTATAGCCCATATTATTACATATTTTGAGTGTGTTTGGATATGTTTCTTTGAAAAAGCATGGTACAAATTATTCATATTTATATAACCAATATTTTATCTCACTATCTATGGTTTTCATCAAGGAATCTATTTTATACAATATTTGTTGTACCACACTAGAAAATCTTAGGAACTATCTTCCTATGTTTCCAAGGTTTTCTATAGGACTTTAGAGATAGTGTGAGCTAACCACATGAAAGGAATTTTGTATCTCATAGTCCCCGTGCACTTTTTGTCTATAATATTGACATTGATTTGGGAATTGGGTTTGGTGGATGATGTAGATGCCAAAGTTGTTGGATCAACATAGAATGAAGAGGGTAATGATGGCAAAGGGATGGTAAAATATACACAAGGAAATTTATTGCACTTATTGTAAGGATAATTCAATTATCTATGGTATTGGAAGGGATTATGATTATACATGACTATAACTTCTACACCATTGTGTAAAAATACGATGCATTCATGGTATGTGGATAAGATTATTTGCATTACATGTATCCATTAGTGACCAAAAAGTATTTTATATGGAATTTCAAGGTGAACTTATAAAATGAAAAAACATGTTTTGTATGGTTGGACTCACTTATATTGAAATCCAAATATTAAAATCAATAAGAATACAAGGAAACAATTATAGTGGAGTCATTCCTAATGTCTTTGGAAATTTGACAAAATTAACTTTCTTAAATCTAAAAAAAATAGTTTAACAAGAACCATACCCCAAGCAGTAACTATAAAAACCATGTTTCAAAATATTTACTTAGGTGAGAACCATTTGAGAGGGTTGGTTCCCAAGGCTATAAGAAACCTCTAACATTTGATAGAAATTCATTTGCATTCAAACAATTTGGTGAGCCCAATTCTTGAGGCCATTCGAAAGATCCAATCTTTAGAATATTGCACTTTATAATTTTAAAATTTTATTGGTCTTATACCATAAATTTTATGCAAACTCAAGAGCCTTACCTAGCTATTGCTCTTGGACAATAACATTTCAGAATTAGTCCTAAAGTTAACAATGGTTTGGTCTCACTGGAGGAGTTGGATATGTTAGCTAATAAATTGGATGAAAAATATTCTCTAGAGTATCACTAAGTGCACTATACTCAATTGCTTAATTTTGTCCCAAAATAAGTTGAGTGGAAAGATTTCATCCTCTATTGAAAATTGCAATGTAATGATAGAGTTTATATTATCCAACAACCCATTGATGGGTGATTCCCCCATGCTTGGAAAGTGAACATTTTTAAAGAAGATAAAGATGTAAAACAAATTCTTACATGGAAATTTGCATATGAATCGTCATTCTTCTTTAAAAAATTTGTTTGCAAACTCCAATAACTTCTCTAGGACTTTTCCAAAACCATTGTTAAACTAAAGGAGCTTAAGTTTTTGAATTTTAATGAACAATTTGATTGATGAACTTATAGGGTACCTATTATATTTTTCAGCTTGGGTTATAGCTTCATGATAGTCTTCCTATGTGGTTGGAAAACCTCACCAATTTACAAGTGTTGGATTTATCAAATAATAAGTTTGATGGCAGAATACCCCATAATCTTGAGACTCTCTAGCATTTGGGATTCTTAGAGATCTAAAACTAAGTGGAAACACAAAGTATGAGAACATGCCCATGGTAATAAAAGGAAAGGAGTACAAGATATAATATGTACTAGAAACAAACACCACACTTCACTTATCAAGTAACAATATCAATGAGAAAATACCAAAATGCATAGGGAATTTGAGCATTATGAGATTACCAAATCTTTCTAGAAACCATTTGGAAGGTGCGATACCAAATTATCTTGGGTAGATATCAACTCTGCAGCAATTTTATTTATCCATTGAAAATAAGTTGGAAGGGTGAATTCATAAGGAACCCTATATATTGTTCAAGTTTTCCTACTTGGATCTATCTTCTAACAATCTTTGTGCATAGATACCTAAATTAGCGTAGTCCATTTGTTTTAGAAATTTTAAGATGTTCAAATAGAAACTACACATAACTTTTTGAGAAAATATACATTTTAAAAAAATATGAGACTTGAGAAAAAACTAGTTAGTCTAGCATGAAATTCTAGCCTTTTTTTTAATGCATAAAAAAATATTTGTATGAGGATTTTATGCCTATTCAAAGTTTCCCTCCTAATTTTGAAATTGCAATGGAGGGGGCCTAGGAGGTTAGTGGACCATGGGTAGCCAATGGGAGGTTGAATGGTGACATTGTTGCAGAGGTGGCAACTAGGTGGTGGATCCCAATTTTTTAAAATGTGTTTTTTATGTTATTTAACTTTAAAAAAATTAAATTAAATTATTTATTTAAATAATGCTAAATTGAATTAAAAAAAGAAAAATTGAAAAAAAAAACATAACTTAAAACAAATTAAATTGGTGTGGGGGAAGGATTTACTAGTCATTCACTAGTAAAGGGTCATCAATGAGGATTTGTAGCCTACTAAATTGGGAGATGGTGTAGGCCTCCAAGACTACCACATTATGGTAGTAGTTACTGCTAGTCTATGTGTACCCTTGTACTCAAGGAAAAAAAGTACGTTTCCCTTTTTTTAATAATTTTTAAAAATTTTATTTTAATTATTATTTTATTAATTTTTTCAAAAATAAAATAAATGTAAAAGTTTTTTTTAAAAGAAAAATAACTAGTACTTGTGTGGATGTCATATGGACTCAAGCTACATATATGGAGCTATATATATATATATATATATTTTGCCTCAAGTTGACATGCTTTAATTTTAGCAATTTAATAAGCATTCCTTAGATTTTGATGCCTTTCACATGTAATGGGAGGGCTTGTTTAATTCCAAAATGTTCCTATATAGCTATGGCATATAAAAAAGTTCATATGTTTCAACAAAGTAACACTTATAGAATTAAGCTAGAGAAATCTACAAAATCATGAAGTGGTTAGTGATTCATGTTGGGTTCAAAAGAATGAATGGATGCAAAAGGAATAAACCAAATAAGCATTAAAATCAAATCATGTCAACACTCAATTTTTTCACATGTAAACCTAGATTGAGCATATTGTGAAGCTTTTCTCATTTAGAAATGTGGGTGCTCAATTAAGTTGTAAAAACGAATGCCTCTGTGAAATGATGAGAACTAAGTCTGATTTGTAGATTTTAAGATTATTGAATGAATGAATGACTAAAATTAAATTTGGAATCTTAGATTTGATCCATGATTAGAGGAACTGATGGGGAGATGTGGCAAGCATGGAAGAGTTGCACATTATTTTAAATTTTAATTAAAAAATAATATTTTTCAACTAAAATTGACTAAGGGTATAATAAAGCTTATTGGTGACTTAATTGACTACATGGGGAGTTAACTACTCAATGCATGAAAGAATTAGAGGGATTTGAATATGTGTATTGAATATTTAACTAATTGCATAAATGAGTGAAGTGTATTTGATTGAAGAGTCAGACTAAGAGTAAGTTTGAGTAAACTAATTAGACTAGGTAGTTAACAAGGTGAGAGGGAATTTATTAATTTAATAATCAATTATTTAATTGATCTATTGATACACACAAGGTGGAAATCAATATTAAGTTACTTTATTAATGAATAATTTATAAAATAAATAAATGGATAAATACACAAATAAAAAAAATGATAATTATGGATAATAATTTATTTAAATTAATGAATAATGTTAGCCTAATTTAATTAAATAACTATAAATTATTTAATTACATAGTTAGGCATTAGGGGTACTAGGTGATGAATGAGAGGTACTTGGTTATAATGTGTGTTGATGAACTATAATGATATAATGATGGTGAAATTGAATTTATTTTGGTGTCCACATGTAGATTTAAAATGTCTAAACATAGATATAAGAAGGGCAAGCTAAGCTCTAAACTCAATCTAAGGAATGATAAAGTAATGATTGCAATATAAAATGATTCTACAATGTATACATGCCATTATAGAAATTTAAAATGTATCAAGGGATAAAATTGTTCTGTAACTTCTTACAATGCATAATTACCTCCTAAACATCCAAAAAAAATAAGATGGAGAACCACAAGCCATTTTGAAGAAACCTGCAAGAATAAAGGATTAACAAAAAACACTGATGATTTTAGAATGCAATGATATTGTATTTAGTTTAGTAGTGACAATGAGCTCAAACCATAATTATACAGAATGCAGATGAGAAAATACATGCCACAAGAATAGGCAATCACATGCCATGGATTGAGGAGAGGACTTCTCATCCTGCAGTGGTGGCAAGTTGCTCTTCTCTATGTAAGGGAGAGGTGTCGAGAGGGATTGTACACCTCTCAAGATACCTCAACATCCTTGACACCTCATGGGAAATAAGTTAAGGGTCAACTCCAACACCTAACTAGGATTAAGTTAGCCTAACTATAGTACAATACATTAAACCCCCCCTTAAGCATAGCTTAGGTGGGTAAGAAGAATTAGGTCCCGACTACTAGCCTGATGAGGTACCCATGTACAAAAAACTTTCTCAAAATATAGAGAAAAGGAGAAAACCCAATGGGAACAAAACTCCTCTCCAAAAGAGAAATGAAAAAAAAATGGTACAAGTGAAAGAAGAAGAAAGATACGAGGACTCAAGACCCTGCAAGAACTACTTATATCACAAAAGTACAAGAAATATTCCCCCCATAGGAGAGAAAGAGAGAGACTAGAGAGCCCACCCATAAGATGATGGATCCTGCAGTCCTAAGTGATGCTCGATAAAGAACACTAAAAGTTATCTGAAAAAATAAAACATGTCTTCCTTGTGGAAGAAGTAAAACTATAGAAAGGTGCATAATATCTTCCAAAGTAAGAAGAACATAAGTCATTGAATGTTGCACATAATTTAGAGATTGCAATAAAATCTCTCAAAGTTGTAGTGAAACGAATGGTGGAATCAGAACAAAATCAGGAGATAGAGGAACAACATCCTCCAAGGTGGTAATATCATGTCTATCATCAAAACTATTTACCAAATTTGTAAAATGGAACTCACTAAACAAGTCTGGTATGCCTACCAAGTAGTCATCCCAATCAACTGCATTAGTAACACATATATGTCAATCCTACTATCTTGAATCACGAGAAACCAATGATGATGGAACACTCAAAGCTGATGAAGTAGGAGATGAAGAAGAGATAATATCAGGAGGTGTGGGAACCAATGAGGAGGATACAACTCTAAGGTTTAAATAACCAAACCGAGTCTCCTTTTGAAGACTGAAGGTATCAGTGTCATATATACTCATACCATCATCAAAGTTGGAAGAACCAAAGAAAGAAAAAGAATACACTTTAGAACCATCATCAACATGTCCTATAGCAATGATGGCCTTACTCTACAAATATTTGATAATCACTGAAGTGGGTGTGAACTTAACTATTTTCCCTAAGACAATTTGTGTGATATGATAAATGGAAAGGAGATTGGTGGATAAAGATGGAACATAAAGTACATCATGAAATGTCCCTTCACCAAAATCAATGGATCCTTTTCCATAAGCTATCATATACACATTATTCTACATAAGAATTAGAGGGAATGAACATGGCTCAAATGTAAAAAAAAACTCCTTAGAGGCAACCATGTGGTGTGAAGCCCTTGAATCGAGAAGCCACTTATGTGAAGTATGATGTGCTAAAGCAAGAAGTACCATACCTTTACCTTTCTCTAATTTATTTGATGATGTAGATGCAACATTAGAAGAGCCACTTGCCTTAAGTTTGGACAATTCAAGTTGAGTTTGTTTAAGTAGATACTTTAACTCATCTTGATCCTTTTTGAAGAAATTTCTTTCATTTCCAAGCTTTTTACAATAAGTACAAGTAGGCCTTTCCTTAAAAATTTTCCCTTTTGAGGAGGAAAATGGATTCTCTAATTTGGTGTCTTTAACATGGTCCTTAGGTTGTTTATGTGACTTAGATGGAGAAACCTTTTTTTTCATTTGAAACCTTTTGTTCATTTGCAACCTTTTGTTCATTTGCAACCTTTTGTTCATTTGCAATAAGAGCCTTTGAATAAGATGTTTTCATTGTACCCATTTGAATTAAATTTGATTGTTCTTGCATGAGTGATGTGGAAAAGTCATCAGGAGAGGGAATTGTGAATTTGGAGCCCATAACATTTATAGTAGCATAAAATGTAGAAACAAAGATAGAATAATTAGGACCAAGCTTGGAAAGTAGAGAAAGAATCAACTGTTCATCTTTATTCTCAATACCACATTGCTTTAATTGAAACCGTAAAGACTTAAGTTTTGTGAAGAGGTCTTGGATACTATCAAAATTAGAAGGATTAAGACATATCAGCTCATTCTCTAACTGATAACTCCTAAGTGTGTCTTGCTTACCAAATAGGAGCTCAAGATGGGCCCAAACTTCTTGTGGAGTGTTACAAGACTAAATGTGAAACAAGAGATCATGAGAGATAGACATGTAAAGAGTACCAAAAGACTCATCACATCTGTTGAACCATTTCCTCTTTTTTGCAATAACACTTGGTTCAAGCTCTGTACCCATGGTGACTCATACAACTCCAACTTCTTTAGACTGATCTCCATCTGGGTTTTCCACTTGAGAAAGTTTGAGGGAGTGAGAAGAGTTATATGAATTTTATCCATGATTTTGGAAAAAATATAGACTTGAGAGAAGAAATTATTGTAATAATTCCAAAAATATAGAACAATATGCCTCTAAGAGAAAGAATTTTCGATTTGAGATTACAATTTTATAGATCCAAATGCCACATATTCATGCCACACATTCATAATGGTCAAACAAGGAAATGTGCACCCTTGCAAGCATGCAAAGAAATATTCTTCAACTCGCAAGCCAGTGATGTTGCTCCAATAATGAATCACGCCCACCAAAATGCCTCTGTTACAGGGGTGAATCAAGTGAATCACGCGAATCAAGCTGGAGATGGTGCAACCCGTAGACTCTAACGCTTCCCATAGAGACCATGTGAGGTTTTCCTGTGGCCACTTCAAGACCGCGGATCTCCAAAATTTTATGCCATGCAATTAATAGTGCCTCCCTCAAACAAAAGTTGATGTTAGCAATGATCAATCGACCTGCAAGAGAAGAGCAGCCTCCGTGAGGAGTGAATCACAAATTTTAAATACTTGGTTTCACAGATTCAAAATGGTCAATGGTGACCATGCAAATCTGTGTTGGAAAAAATAGACCCAACTACAGTGGGAAAAGAATGAAAACACATAGCAATAAAGGAGAAAAACAAAAGGAGACAAAAATAACATATACAATTTTCTATTTCATTTTCCAAAAGGATTACAATCAAAAACTACAAACAAAAATTGAGAGCAAAAGCTATGTATTCACTTCATACAAAAACTGCACATGTTTTGGCACACTGGAGCTTTCTGTGCTGATGCTGTGTGCTGGAGATATTCCAGAGCACTGGAGCATTGCTCTGTCAATGTCTTTTGCTACTACAGGATCTCCTAAACATTCCCTTCTATTCTGTTCTGATGAACATTCCTCCTTGTTTGTTTCTGCAAAAACTAATTATCTACTTCTACTGAAAAAACACTTTATTCTTGTCTTTTGTTTCCTTTCCAAAATTTGGTGCCCCAATTCAAATTCACCTACCTGAATTAAATTCATTGCCAAAAACAATAACTGGCTAGCAAGGTTTTCAAACATGACAAGGGGGGAACAATCCAAATTGGATTTCATCTGATGGTGCATTAAATGCCCTTTCCCATTGTTGCTCAGGATTAAATATTGCAACACTCCCCCTTAATCCTAAGCCATTATTCTTTTCATCATCATTTAATATTTCCAGAGCAAGGTTTCTGTAGCAAGGATTCTGGAGCATCGGTCCTTGCTTTTTATCACTATGCAAAACTTTCAGAGCAATGAACCACAAGTTCCAAAGCACCGGAATAAAGTTTATGGAGAAAACCTGTGTGCATCTATTCTGCATTCTCGAACTGTCTTCTGAAGTTCTGGAGCATCTGTGCTTTTCTAAATTTTCCAGAACTAAAGTTCTGGAGCATCTTCATTTTTCTATGTTTTCCATAACCAAAGTTCTAGAGCATTCCTGCATACCAAGCCTATTCCTTAGGCATTCAAAGGATTCTTTTGACAATGCCTTTGTGAAAATATCAGCGAGCTGCTGCTTAGATTTGTAATAATGAAGTTGAATCTCTCCATGCTCCACCAACAACCTTATGAAATGGTAGTGGATTTTGATGTGCTTGCTTCATCCATTAAAGACGAGATTCTTAGTCAATGCAATAGAAGACACATTTGCACAAAATATGGTTGTACCATCTTCTTATTGCTCATTCAAATCTACAAGGATTCTTTTAAGCCAAATAGCCTGACATGCTGTTGCATTTGCTGCTATGTATTCTGCTTCAGCTGTGGGGAGAGAAACTATGGGTTGCTTCTTTGATGCCCATGATATTGCTCTTGAACCCATGTGGAACAAATATCCTGATGTGCTCTTCCTGTCATCTAAATTTCCTACCCAATCACTGTCTATGTACCCAATCAGCTAAAAATCATTGGAGGCGGTGTACTTAATGCCATAGCCTTTCATGCCATTCATATACCTTAGAATTCTTTTTCTTGCTTGCCAGTGTGTGTCCTTAGGTTGCTCCATGCACCTAGAAATCAGGCTTACCGCATACATCAAATCAGGTCTTGTTGTTTTCAAATACATGAGGCTTCCAACCATGCTCTTATAGAGGGTTGGTTTAACATTATTGTTGCTATCCTTTTTGCTTAATTTTAGACCTGTAGGTATTGGGGTTGGGGCTAGTTTGTTGTCCAACATTCTAAATCTCTTCAAGATTTGTTTAGCATAACTTGTTTGTGAAATAAATATGCCATGATCTGTTTGTTGGACCTCTATGCCTAGGAAATATTTTAGCAAACCTAGGTCTATCATTTCAAACTCATTTTTCATTACCTCTTTGAAATTAGCAATGAAAAAATTACTATTTCCTATGAAAATTAAATCATCTACATACAAAACAACAATAAGAATCTCACCATTGGCTACCTTGATGTAGAGTGTGGGCTCACTACCACGATTTCTAAAGGAATTGCTTAGAAGGTACAAATCAATTCTATTGTACCATGCCCGTGGTGCTTGTTTCAACCCGTAAAGAGCTTTCCAGAGCCTATAGACCTTGTCTTCTTTCCCTAGGACTTCGTAGCCAGGCGACTGCTCCACATACTCTTCTTCTTTCAACACTCCATTCAAGAAGGCTGATTTCATGTCCATTTGATATACTTTCCATTCATGCTGGGCTACAATTGCTAGGACTGCCTAAACTATTTCTAGCCATGCAACTGGTGCATATGTGATCTCATCCTAGTCTCTTCCAGGCTACTATTTGTATCCCTTAACAACCAACCTTTCTTTATTCCTTTCAACCTCACCATCAATAGTGCATTTGGTCTTATAGACCCACTTAACTCCAATGACTGATTTCCCTTTGGGTAAATCAATGAGCTCCCATGTTTTGTTTCTCACTATAGTATCCAACTCTTCATCGATGTCATTACACCATTTTTCTTCTTTCATAGCTTCTTCAAAATACATTGGATCACTATAAGAATACATAGAAAAATCTGAATTCTCATCAAAGTCATCATACCTTGTGTTGTCATAAATTTCCCTCACACTTCTAGTCTTCCATGGCATCAATGATGCAACCGTAGGGTCAAAATTTCCAGAGTTGCATGACTGTTGGACTGATGAAGAAGACTGCTGTTGTAAGTTTCCAGAGCAACAGGCCCCTACTGAAAGTTTCCAGAGCAATAGGTCCCTGCTGAAAGTTTCCAGAGCATCTTCCCTACTGGGAATTTCTGGAGCTACTGCTACTAATTTCTGAACTGTTACCTTATTGTAAGGTTTCGATGCATCTCCCTTCTACAGCTTCTTCATCTTCAAAGGGTATTGAGACTGAAATACCCGTATTGTTATCAACCATTCCATCCCATGACTCATTTTCAATGAATTCAATTTCCCTGCTGATCACCACTTTCTTGGTGATGGGATTGTACAATTTGTAGGTTTTTGATTCTTCACTATAGCCTATAAAAATGCATTTTTCACCTTTGTCATCAAATTTATGCCTTTTCTCTTTTGGCACGAGTGCATATGCCACACATCCAAATATTCTCAAATGCTCAACACTCCATTTGCATTTCGTCCATGCCTCTTGTGGGATCCTATCACGAATGACCTTTGTGGGGCATCTATTCAAGATGTAGACCACTATTGCTATAGCATCACCCCAATACTTATTAGATAAACCTTTTTCCTTCAACATGCTTGCTACCATCTCCATGATGGTTCTATTCTTTCTTTCAGCCACTCCATTTTGCTATGGAGTATACTGCGATGTGAGTTGTCTCTGAATACCATGAGACTTGCAAAAATTCGTAAACTCTTGAGGGATATACTCTCCCACTTTGTCCATTCTGAGGACTTTGATATAGTGGCCGCATTGCTTTTTAGCCAAGGCCTTAAACTCTTTGAACTTCTCAAATGCATTTGATTTATTCTTCAAAAGATACACCCAAATTTTTCTACTATAGTCATCTATGAGTGTCACGAAATAAACATTTCCTCCTAGGGTTGGGGTCTTCATGGGACCAGACAATTATGAATGCACCAACTCTAATGGTGCTCTAGCTCTCCTAGAATGCCCTGATTGAAAAGGCTTCCTATGTTGTTTACCTAGGATGCATTCTTCACACTTTCCATCGGGCTCTACAATTGCTAGTAGGCCCCTAACCATATCTTTTTTAGCCAAAATATCTAAACTAGAATAACTTAGATTCCCATACCTCAAATGCCAAAGATTGGATGGGTCTTGGATGAATGTCTTGAAGGCTGACTGTTGCAAGCCTATTGACTGTGCTGAGATTTGCATTTTGAGGGGAAACATTCAGTTCTTTGCCATTTGAACTGCTGCCATAACTTTCTTTCTTCCATCTTTGTCATAGATGATGCATTCCCCTTTCTCCATTAGCACTATCTATCCATTTTGGACCATCTATCCAATGTTCAAGAGGTTTTGTTTCATTCTTGGCGCATAGAAGATGTCATGAAGCTGTCTTTCTTCACCATGCTTGGTTTGTAAGCTCACTATGCCTTTGCCCATAAATGGAACTTTCTCATTGTTGCCCATTTTGATTTCAGACTTAATGTTGTGGCCAATAGACGCAAATAAATTTCTGTTACCACTCATGTGGTTGCTACAACTGCTGTCCAAGTACCAAACTTCAGCGCTGCCTTGTTATGCAAGATTGCATGCAATTAACACTTGTGACTATTTTTCATTTTCAACCTTGTTCTCATTTTCCACGTTTGCATTTTGACTCCCTTGGTCACATTGTTTCTTCTTGCATTCACTTACATAGTGAGCATACTTGTGATAGTAGTAACACTACACATTTCTCTTATCAGATCTCTTATTCGAGTTGCTATTTTTCTTTATGTTTTGAAAGTTTGATTGGGAGGTGTTGGCCTCCTCCTGACTGTTTGAGCCTCCTCTTCTAGAGTTGCTTCTATCTCTGCCTCTTTGACCTCTTCCTCAGCCATTTCTTCCTCTTCCCCTACCTCTCACATTTGCTTGTGATTTGAAGGCTTGTTCCTAGGAAGAATTTGTAGACCTATTTAGGCATTTCTCATGGGTTTGAAGTGAACCCATTAACTCATCAACTGATAATGTTGAGAGGTCCTTGGCCTCTTCTATGGCAATAACCACCAGGTCAAATTTTGTGGGTAAACTTTTGAGAATCTTCTCCACAATCTTCTGCTCTTCCATAGATTCTCCATTTATCTCAATTGGTTAATCAAGGTGGAATCCCTTGTATGAAAATATAAAATGGACTCACTGTCCTTCATCTGCATGGTCTCAAATTCTCTCCTTTGTAGCTAGATTTTCACTGACCTGACTTTCTCAGACCCTTTGTAGGTGGTTTGAAGTATTTCCTATGCTTCTTTTGCATAGCTAGCTGTTGTTATTCAAGGAAAGATAGCCTCTGTCAAGGCTGCCTCAATTAGACTAAGGGCTTTGGCATCATTTTTTCTTGTTTCCTTCAACTAGCTCTTTTGAGCATTGCTCAATGCTACAAATGCATTTGGGTCAGTCAAATATGTGAACCCATTTGCTACTAATTCCCAGAAATCATTTGCTACTAAAATGGTTTTCATTTTCTTTGCCTAGACATCATAATTTTTTCCATCAAATATGGGTGGCTGCTACCAACTCCTATTGTCTCCTCTAGCCATTTTTCCAAATGGGGAAAAACACAGATACCCCTGAGATAAAATCTAAGGCTTTTCTTCACTACCTAGAAAACTAGGGCTTTCCCAAATACCCATAAACTAAAGTTCTATCACAACACACCTAGGAAAAAACTAGGGCTTTAAAAACTAAATGCCCAAAAAACTTAGGGCTCTGATTCCATTCTGTTGGGAAAAATAAACCCAACTATAGTGGGAAAAGAATGAAAACACACAACAATAAAGGAGACAAACACAAGGAGATAGAAATAATATATTTTATTTTCTATTTCATTCGCCAAAAGGATTACAATCAAAAACTACAAACAAAAACTCAGAGCAAAAGCTCTGTATTCACTTCATACAAAATTTTTGCATGTTCTGGTGCACTGGAGCTTTCTGTGCTGATGCTGCATGCTGGAGATATTTTAGAGCACTGGATCACTGCTCTATCAATGTCTTATGTTGCTACAAGATCTCCTAAACATTCCATTCTATTCTATTCTATTGAACATTCCTCCTTGTTTGTTGCTGCAAAAACTAATTATCTACTTCTACTGAAAAAACATTCTATTCTTTTTTCTTTTATTTCATTTCCAAAATCTGGCGCCCCAATTCAAATTCACCTACTTGAATTAAATTCATTTCTAGAAACAATAACTGGCCAACAAGGTTGTTAGACATGGCAAGGGGGGAACAATCCAAATTTGATTTCATCTGACGGTGCATTAAATGCACTTTTCTGTTGCTACTCAGGATTAAATATTCCAACAATCTAGTCATGGCTTACAAATAGCTACAATGGATTTTCCTTCATAACTCATCACCTCCCATGCATACAACAAAATCCATAGCCTACTTAATCCAATGCCAGCTACATGTGGTTTCTTTGGGTTGAGGAGTTATCAAGAGAGTAATCGCATCGCCATAATTCTTGCAAATTTGAGACATACGAAAAAGAGAAAAAAAACTAAAAATAATGCATGAAAACACCTTTTGGATCTGAAGAAATCCTCCACCACTCTGATACCATGAAGAAACCTACAAGAAGAAAGGATTAACAACAAACACTGTTGATTTTAGAATGCAATGATATTGTATTCAACTTAGTATTGATAATGAGCTCAAACCCTCATTATAAAGAATGAGGATGAGCAAATATATGCCACAATAATAGGCAATCACATGTCATGGATTGAGGAGAGGACTCCTCATCCTGTAGTGGTAGCAAGTTGCTCTTCTCTATGCAAGGGAGAGGTATCGAGAGGGATTGGACACCTCTCAAGATACTAAACATCCTTGGCACCTCATGGGAAATGAATCAAGGGTCAATTCCAACACCTAACTGGGCTTAAGTTAGCCTAACTAGAGTAGAATACACTAACACATTTGAATTCAAATGGTAGGATCCTCACTTCTAGAAGAATAGGGTTGTAATAAAGAGGCTATATCAAACCACCTTTCTTGAATATTAACATGTACATATCCTCCTTAGTCATGAAAATATAGTCTCTTTTACACACCTCATAATAATGTGTAAGGTATAATAGTGGATTGATTATTTTAAGGTGAACCCACGATTCTATTCAATTATTTATTTTGTTGATGTAAATTAAGTAGTGAGAAAATTTGATGTTAAAAATGTAGAAGAGAAGGTACATGTTATAACCTATCATTAGTTCACTTTGGTGAGTAGAAATTAGGCACACAATTGCAACAATAAAATATAAAATATGGCTTGAATATTTTCTAAATAAATATAGTGGTCCTATAATTCTTATATCAATTGAAAACTTGATAATTTTTCATTGCTTTTATAATATCTACCCAAGTGAGCACTTGCGTATTTATTTATGACTGAGATAATTTAAACACATAAGCCTAATGTATGTTGGTCAAGGTAAGATAAAAAAAAAATGATTAAACAAGGAAAGGCAATGTTGTTGCTACTTCCTTTCATTATTTTTCCTAAGTGGACTAAAAGATGACACATGATCTCATATGGATTTTGTAAAACATGTTAATGTAATCTTGTGCCAAGTGAGTAATGCTTGTAACTAGACGTGTATTAAAGTAATGTTGGCAACTTCCTACTAAGATGTTAGAGGACCAAGAAGTTACTAATGAATATCAAGAAAATTTTGTTGACATCTACAATAACTTTGTGTAATGCAATTCTATATGTGTTGTAAATAGGAGGGATCCCTTTCCTTTTCTACATTTTAAGTACATAATGTGGTTTCTAAGATTGTGGGTTCCTTGAATTAATGAACATCAATCTTTAATGGATCGTTCACCTTTATTTTCCCAATATCATTATTTAATTGACAAATGAAATAAAATTTCAAATTACTTTGAATCTTATTTACACACTAAATAACATATTAATTAATTAAATATTAAATACAAAACATTATAAAATTTCTATAATATTGATGTTTTTATTTCTTGCCGATATTGGCATGGTGTGATGGTTTAAAGGTGGCATTGTTGTTCTTGCCACCAAGGTTCAAACCCTGTTGGGGTGGTATTGTTGAGTGGTTGTATTCTGGTTCATAGCTTCGGTTCAAAAGTGTTTACCCCTTGAATAAAAAATGTTTTTATTTCTTATAATAAATTAGATAAAAAATGGATATTTAAAAATCCATGGATACAAGAATTCTATGCCCTCTTTCTTTCTCTATGTATATAGGGAAGAGGGGCTAGTAGTCGTGTGGCTAGAATTGTTATCACCTAAAATTGCACCCTGTTGAACCTGATGTTCAACACCTCAGTGTAACATGGGAAGACCTCAAAAGCTATGGGTTACTTGTAGACAGAGGTCAACCTCCGGAGAAGGCCGACTTCCTTTGGTATCACCTAAACTACTAATTCTGTAAAGGAAAAGGGAGAAGGAGTGCATGAAAATAAAACTAAACCTACATGGTGATACACCAAACTGAAATAAGAGCTATGAACATTTAGACTAGCATACACTTGAATAAGGATGACTGACATTGAACTGCACAACATGTTACCGTAAGTTTATGCATGAATATTTTGTAAAAAGGTTGACTTGCATATGCTTTTAAGAAGGAAAGGTAATTTTCACAAATCAAAAGGGTCATATACAACTTTAAAACACAATTTACAACTTCCATAACCATACTTTTGCAGAAAAGGCATAATACATGAGACAAAGCTATAGGGAAATAAAAAATATCACAAATAACTTGATCAACCACCTAACAATACATGATGCTGCAAGAACAAGAAGGAAAAATGAGACAATCAATGGTATCCAAGGTAAAATCTATATATTATGCTCCAAATGAGTTACAAAAGTGTGCTAATCTGAGAAAGGACTGTTAAAGTCACAAACTCTCGAAAAGCATAAGAACTCCTTTTAAAAAGAGGAAAAAATGCCATATATACAAAAGTCCCAGCCCCTAGGGCTTACAAAAATATCTGCCTTCAGAAAAATCTTCTCTTAGATCTTTTTACTGAAGTTAATGTTGCATTAAATGTGCGTCCCTGTTGTCCATGTCAGTGAAGAGTCACTCCTAGGAGAAGCTTTCAGATCTTGTGGAATACTTGCATTTACTTTTGGCCTTCGTGTCTATCCTCGAACTTCCTTGAAGGGCCGCTTTGAATGCTCTAAAGCATTATCATTAATGTCGATCCCCTCTTTTCCAGTAGTGACCCTAGCTATCACTGTGACTCATGGCTTCTTCTTCCTTTCTACCTAATTCCCGCTCTAGATCTTTCTACAAGTTGATCTCTTCAGGAAACAACATCGGATTTTCCTTATAGTCGGCCTCCATAGAGACAACACTACTGCCTTTGAACTGATTCATCACCCTTGATCACAAAGTAGATCCATGTTGCTTTCATTCAGTTGGTCTTCCTCACAAGGATAGTCATGACAGTCAAACTGCCCATGGTTCCCTCCGATTGGTTGAAAAGATGCCACGCAAGCTTCCTCGGGCGGTCAAAAGTTCTTCCTGCAGAATTGCATGTCGATGAGACACTAGCTGTGTCTCCTCGATGCGAGTACACCTCATAGCAGCTATCAGCATAGCTTACAACCGTCGGCAAGAGTTCCCATCAAGCTTCAAAAGTCATACCGATATCGACTTAGTTGTCACCCAGACCATCGGCAAGACCATATAGCTTTCAGAAAGAGGTCTTGCTGAAAGCACCTAATAGTAGATAGCACTTCAACTAGACCATTGGTAGGAATTCATCAGGTCAGAAGATGTTACAGCGAGCCCTTCATCTTTTTCCCCAAGATCAAATCTTTCACTTTAGCAAGACTCTCCTCCAGTCGGGAAAACCTCTCACTGAACTCATTCCTCTTCGGCGAGACCACTAGCAGGCGGCAGGACATCATACCGAAACCACCATCTTGTTAGCAAGACCTCACTCGGGTCCACCATTTCATTTTGGCAAGGCTCTGTTTGATCAGAGAGACATCTCAGTGAGCTTAAATCTTTCGGTAGGACTCTGGTTGGTCACCGAGACATTACGACGAACTCAAACCTTTCGCCGAGACCTCCTTTCTTGTCGGGGAGACATCACTTGGTCGGCGAGACCTTACAGCGAACCCAACTTTTCTCCCTGTTGACATCTCTTTTCGCTGAGACCTTCGTGAGTCGTCGAGACATTACGACAAACTCCTACTTCTACGGTGAGACCACTGGCCTTCGGTGAGACATTACGCCGATATCAATCCCTCTCGGTGAGACTTTCGCTATCGGTGAGACCCTATGCCGAAGGAAAAACCTTCAGCGAGCTGAGACCACTTCGGCAGGACACTAGCGGGTTGGGAAGACCTCAGCCTGAAGCAAATCCCCTTCGTTGAGACTTTGTGTGATTGGTAGGACTTCATAGCGAACAAGGGTTCTTTTCCCCGATGACAATCCCTTTTCGCCGAGCTAGCCTTGTGCACAACGATCGGTGTGACTTCTTTCTAGCGGAGAGATACATAAAAACTCATGTTGATTGAAATGTCTTGGCGACCGGTGTATTTCAAATGAATAGAAGCATATTGTCAGTCGGCAAGACATCTAGCTAGTCTCAATGACTTTCTCATCAGGAATTTTATGCTCAGATTTGACTAAGGCATGCTTTCTAACAGACTTCCTTTAGAAATACATCAGGTGTATGATTTAATCCCACACAACAAAGTCCCCATTTGGCCTTCATAACACCTGAAACATAGGCTTCCTTGCCTGATTAAGCTTGTAGGTGAAAATTGGGTAACATTTCTGGCGACCTCAGCTGGATGTTTTCCTGCTAAACATGAAAAATAGTAGCCTATACTTGTCCATTGGGCTTGGAGTCAATTAGCAACTCAAAGGTTGATTTAAAACATCAGCTTTATACATGGCTCAAATGCATTTGTAACTCAAGAACCCGATCACTTAGACATTTATGAAAACAGGAAACTACAGAAGTGAAACTATTTAACTGTGCTAGGGAAACACTTAGGGAATTGAAAAATTGCAACTAAACCTACCCTACACTAACCAGTAAGAAATTGGTCAAACAAAACCATTCACAAGATGATTGAAATAGTTGCCCATTCTTCTTAATATGCAGTGACTGGCATGTTTAAGGACAACTGAGTAAATGTGAAAAATAGAAAAATGTTTAACAAGGCGATGCACTGCCTCTTGAAAGAGGTGAATGAGTTCACTTACCTCACTAGATAGACCATATGTATTTTCAACCAAAGGAGGATAAGCGAGCTGAACATACTCTTGTTTGGCTGTCAGTGCATCTTGGATATCTTCTTTCACTGTACCTTCATGTGTAGGTATAGGATTGGTCCTTGGTGTTGTATTGGACTCTGTCTGAGCTAGGTATCTGATTGGACAACCTCTGGTAAGGGAAAAGCTTGAACTTTGCTGGCTGATCTCTTGCTCATGGGCGGCCTCTTTATCATCTTGTTGCTTGAATAGGTCGAATCCTTGTGGCTAACTTGGTGGAAAAATGGAAACTTCCTCAGTATGTTCATGCTTTCCCAAATGAACACTCATTCCTTCAATGGAGAACAATGAGATGACTTCCTCTAACACATTTTCAATCAATACATCAACCTCTAGCTCTTTTATACTCTAGAAAGGAAGCTACTCATAGTTCTTATTATCACCACTGAAAAATTTACATTCCAAATCAGGCTTGTTTTCCTCAATAAAGGAATGCAACAATTCTAATGGTGATGAAATCTCAAGTTCTTCTACACAATAGAATGGAAGCTCCTCTAACTAGATATAATCTTGAAGAATAAGTTTATGAGGCTCCTCCTATTGTTTCAACAATTCTGCAAGTTGCTGCTCAAGATCATCATAACCCTCAACTTCTTCTGATTCTTTGCTATCCAATTTTGAACAAAATTGTTCAATAATACATGTGGACAACTCTTCAAAAAGCTCAACATTGGCTTCCTCATCCAGAACACACTCAAAAACATCAAAATTCTCACCTTGGAGGATAGAATCTGGTTCAATTCTAGGATTTTCTTCTTGAATTAAGCCTCTATTGTCTTGTTGGTTGCCACCAATCAACAACTCTCTAATGTCTTCCTTCTGTTCAATCATTTGCTGCTGTTGCTTTCTATATTCCTCCATAGCTAGATGTAATAGATTTGGAATTCTAATATCCTCCCGAGTGAATGAACTAACTTGATCAGTGAGTTGCTCTTCTTCTGCAACAACTCTTTGTTATTTGAAACTCCCCTCAAGCTGCCTCTTTTGAAACTCCTCCATTAGTTTGTGCTGATAATCTGAGTAAGCTTGAGTATTCTGTACTTGAGCAGACAAGAACTTCATTTGTCCTTCCTTAGCAGCTATTTCCTGTTCGAGGCCTTCCTCGAACTGGATTCTTTTTTCCACTCTCTCTTAATCATAAAAGTAGACATGTTCAGCCATTTCTTGATGTTGCATAATGATACCTTTTTGCACCTTGATATCAACCAACATCTTAGATAGGCAAGCAAGCACCTTACTAATATCATTAATCTCCATATTGTGAAGACCTTGACTTAGATCCCACAACGTATGGTCAATCTATTGGAGCAGGTCCAATATGTTCTGGTATGGATGTCTTTGAGGCTGATTAGATAAATAATCATAATAGTTAACATCAGAAACATCCTCTTGGGGCAGATTTTGATCAAATATTGATTGAAACAAAGGTTGAACCAGAGTGAGGGGGTGGGAAACATGATGAAAATAATGATTAGTAATTGTTGCAAGGGAAATTGGGCTGAAACCAACATTATGGTTGGTTGAATGTAACTAATAAGAAGGTGTAGGAGCAATATACTCATGATGTGGAGGGTAATAGTAAGCATTTTCATGAATATTTGACATCTTTTCATTCAAAGAGCTGGAAACTTAGAACTAACAGATTCTTTTGAGACATACCAACACTTGTGCCTGTGAAACCAAAAGATTTGAGCTTGGAGTCGCCAAGTGTTGTTCAAACTGCCTCCAAAGGCTGAATGATACTAAAGTAGACACCAAATCTCTCAGTATGCTGAATTTCTTATTAATGCACTGAATTTTTTGCTACTTCCCAAACTCAGAGTCACCATGATATGCTAATGTTATCAGTCTGTAAGGCTTCAAACTTACTAGATGCATATCAAAAACCAATAGTAATATGTACTCTTTAAACTGTTCTGATTCGAACAGTCCCACTGGGCGTGCCAAAACTGTTATCACCTGAAATTGCACCCTATTGAACCTGATGTTCAACACCTTAGTGTAACATGGGACGACCTCAAAAGCTGTGGGTTACTTGTAGACAAAGGTCAACCTCTAGAGAAGGCCAGCTTCCTTTGGTATCACCTAAACTACTAATTCTATAAAGGAAAAGGGAGAAGGAGTGCATGAAAATAAAACTAAACCTATGGTGATACACCGAACTGAAATAAGAGCTACGAACATTCAAACTAGCATACACTTGAATAAGGATGACTAACATTGAACTGCACAATGTGTTACCGTAAGTTTATGCATGAATATTTTGTAAAAAGGTTGACTTGCATATGCTTTGAAGAAGGAAAGGTAATTTTCACAAATCAAAAGGGTCATATACAACTTTAAAACATAATTTACAACTTGCATAACCATACTTTTGCAGAAAAGGCATGATATGTGAGACAAAGCTACAGGGAAATAAAAAATCTCACAAATAACTTTATCAATCACCTGACAATACACGATGCTGCAAGAACAAGAAGGAAAAATGAGACAATCAATGGTATCCAGGGTAAACTCTATATATTATGCTCCAAATGAGTTACAAAAGTGTGCTAATCTGAGAAAGGACTGTCAAAGTCAAAAACACTCGAAAAGCATAAGAACTCCTTTTACAAAGAGGAAAAAATGCCATATATACAAAAGTCCCAGTCCCTAGGGCTTACAAAAATATCTGCCTTCACAAAAATATGCCCTTAGATATTTTGAATGAAGTTAATGCTGCATTAAACGTGCATCTCTATTGTCCATGTCGGTGAAGAGTCGCTCCCAAGAGAAGCTTTCAAATCTTATAGAATACTTGCATTTACTTCTGGCCTCCGTGTCTATCCTCGAACTTCCTTTAAGGGCCGATTTGAATGCTCTAAAGCATTATCATTAATGCCGATCCCCCTCTTTGTCAGTAGCGACCCCAACTATCACTGTGAATCACAAATTCTTCTTCCTTTCTGCCTGATTCTTGCTCCAGATATTTCTGCAAGTTGATCTCTTCTGGAAATAGCATCAGATTTTCCCTGTAGTCGGCCTCCATAGAGACAACACTACTGCCTTCAAACCGATTCATCACCCTTGATCACAAAGCATATCGATGTTGCTTTCATTCAGTTGATCTTCCTCACAAGGATAGTCATGACAGTCAAACTGCCCATGGTTCCCTATGATTGGTTTAAAAGATGCCACACAAGCTTCCTCGGGCGGTCAAAAGTTCTTCTTGCAGAATTGCATGTCGGTGAGACACTAGCCGTGTCTCCTCGATGCAAGTACACCTCATAGCAACTATCGACATAGCTTACAACCATCGGCAAGAGTTCCTATCAAGCTTCAAAATTCATATCGATATCGCCTTTATTGTCACCCAGACCATCGTCAAGACCATATCGCTTTTGGCATTGTCGAAAGCACCTGATAGTAGATAGCACTTCAACCAGACCATCGGCAAGACTTCATCAGGTCGACAAGAAGTTACAGCGAGCCCTTCATCTTTTTCCCCGAGATCAAACCTTTCACTTCAACAAGACTCTCCTCTAGTTGGGAAAACCTCTCACCGAACTCATTCCGCTTTGGCGAGACCACCAGCAGGCAGTAGGACATCATACCGAAACCACCATCCTATCGGCGAAACCACACTCGGGTCCACTATTTCATTTTAGTGAGACATCTCAGCGAGCTTAAATCTTTTGGCAGGACTCTATTGGGTCGCCGAGACATTACGACAAACTCAAACCTTTCGCTGAGACCTCCTTTCTTGTTGGGGAGATATCACTTGGTCGGCGAGACCTTACAACAAACCCAACTTTTCTCCCCGTTGACATCTCTTGTCGCCGAGACCTTCGTGAGTCACCGAGACATTATAGCGAACTCCTACTTCTACGGCGAGACCACCGGCCTTCGACGAGACATTACGCTGATATCAATCCCTCTCGGCGAGACTTTCGCTATCAGTGAGACCGTATGCCAAAGGAAAAACCTTTGGCGAGGTGAAACCACTTCGGCAGGACACTAGCGGGTCGGGAAGACCTCAGCCCGAAGCAAATCCCCTTCGTTGAGACTTCGTGTGATCAGCAGGACTTCATAGCGAACAAGGGTTCTTTTCCCCGATGACAATACCTTTTTGGCAAGCTAGCCTTATGCACAATGGTCGGTGTGACTTCTTTCCAGCAGAGAGATACATAAAACTCCTGACGACTGAAATGTCTGGGTGACCGGTGTATTTCAAATGAATAGAACCTTACTGTCAGTCGGGAAGACATCTAGCTGGTCTCAGCGACTTTCTCATCAGGAATTTTATGCCCATATTTTACTGAGGCATGCTTTCTAATAGACTTCCTTTAGAAATACATCAGGTGTATGATTTAATCCTGCACAACAAAGTCCCCACTTGGCCTTCATAACACCTGAAACATAGGTTGCCCTACCTGATTGAGCCCGTAGGTGAAAATTGGGTAACAGGAATATCATAGAACTTTTTTTTTTTTTTTTGAAATGTAGACTGACCTCTTATTTATCTATAACTAAGGTTTGGAGGTGTGAATCTTCATGCAGCTCGTCACATCAACACATCTATTGAAGAGTGTCTAAAATTCTTCTTTTTAAAGGTTTGACCAAAACTTAATTATGGAATCTCTAATAGTTGAACAAACAAATATCATTTTTTTCTTGTAGAATATCATATTTTTATTTAAAATAAAATTAATATAAAACCTAAATGGACCAAGTACCTATTGATAACCATAAATCTTTGATATCTCTAGCTCTTATATTCAACACATATGGACCAATAGTTGAACACAAAAAAAACTATTTGTTGTTATAAAAACAACACATAATTATTTAAAATACAACTTATATCAAACAAAAATGGACCAATAGTTGAACACCAAAACTTTTTGAAAATCCTTCACATTTAATGAGAAAATACATGTTATTTATTGTGCTCACTTTTTATATTTGTGATAGGACAAACTATTAATATAAAATACTCCAATACTTGTACATTGCTACCCCAATAGTTGTACACATAAGAACAATATTTTTTCAGTATGATAACAATGCTTGTTTAAATGAGTGTCTTATTTTAATAAATGGGCATTTTATTTTTTAAATGATACACTTATAGTGGATAGTTATGATATTTTACTTGAGACAAAAAAAATACTTATTTCACTTCTTCATGAATGTATTTATGTTTTTTTATATCATTTAGAGGTTCTCATGTGTTCAAATATGGGTCCACTTTTGATCAACATTTGGTTATTTTTTTATTTACATTTGAACTATTTATTTACAATATATAGTATAAATATGCAATAAGACTGGGTATTATAATCACAATTGACTGCACTACTATTGAACCCAGCACAACAAATGACCCCTCTCCCCTAACTAACTGAAAAGCATGCACGGTTTAAAACTATAAACGCAGCTTAAAAATACAAAATAGTGTTGATGATGCGTGCTTCGAGAAAATTAGCACACAAAATAAAGTAATTGACATCTTGAAAAAGAACTACAATGACTGCTTGGACTCGGCATAGCATTTGAATCAACCGAGAGCCGACCGACTAAGTCTTCAAGTCATTGGATTGCTCGAGTCAATGAATGCCTTGCAACATATATTCGGGTGGCCACTGACTCGATGGATTGTTAAAAAATGGAGCGCAGGCAAATGATAGGACGTAAGTTTATTCAAATGATGTGTTTAGGCTTGGCTCTGGCATTCACACTAACCTCGGCCACCATAATACCCATTCACAACACCTCGCATTCTTCTCATGTCTTTGCTTTACATCGCCCCATTACAGATACAACGTTTTCTTTTCTTAAAGATCATATGCTGCTCGAGGAAAGTGATGATAATGTTTCTGAGAAGAGGGACTTGGAAGCTCTATTGTCTTTCAGAAACGGCATTACAGCTGACCCCACGCAATCACTCTCAAGCTGGACTTCTGGCAATTCAAAAAACATGTGTTCCTGGAATGGTGTTTGGTGCAGAAAGCATACCCACAGAGTGGTGGCCATCATTCTCTCTCAATTGGGATTGGAAGGTACCATTTCTCCCTCCATAGGCAACCTATCTTTACTAGGCATTTTTAATCTCTCCAGCAATTCTTTGAGTGGAAGGATTCCACCCCAGCTTGGCCAACTGAAAGCGTTGAGGTTACTCGACCTTAACACAAATCTACTGATGGGTTCTATCCCCACATCTCTTGCTAATTGCACACACATTCAGTGGATCAGACTTTCATCAAATAGTTTGACAGGGAGCATACCGGAAGTGTTTGGTGGTCTTGGCAACTTACAGCATCTCCGTTTGTCCTACAATAGTCTGGGTGGAAGCATTCCAAATTCTCTGGGAAACTGCACGTCTCTTCTTGATTTGTTCCTTGCCTATAATAATCTCAATGGTTCAATTCCTTCTGCTTTGAGCTTGATAAAGGGTCTGTCATATCTTTACTTTGAACACAACGGTCTGGGTGGAAGCATTCCAAATTCCCTGGAGAACTGCACGTCTCTCCTTGAACTGTCCGTTGGCTATAACAATCTCAATGGTTCAATTCCTTCTGCTTTGAGCTTGATAAAGGGGCTGTCAGTTCTTTACTTTGAAGGCAACTCGCTAACTGGTAAAATCCCCACTTCTCTAAGTAATTGCTCTGAAATGACCTATATTGCATTTTCTCACAACAGCTTGACAGGAGGCATTCCCTCTGAACTAGGGAAGTTAGACAAATTGCAATACCTTTTTCTGCAGTCTAACAGGTTGGGGTCTCAAATCCCCGCAGCTATGGGTAATTGTTCTTCACTTGAGAGACTCTTTCTGGGGGATAACTCGCTGACTGGCAATATACCACCTGAACTAGGAAAACTGAAACAGCTTGGCCAATTATCACTGTATGGCCCAGGCAATCTTAATGGTTCCATCCCTGCAGAATTAGGAAACTGTAGTAATCTTGTATGGATTGATGTGACAACGAACCAAGTTAACGGATCCCTGCCTCTGACTATCTCCAAGCTACCCCTCTCCACTCTTTCCTTATATGATAACAATATTGGAGGGAGAATTCCAGAATTCATCTTCAATCTTACCCAACTAACTTACTTAAGTTTGGGCGTAAACAAATACAGTGGAGCCATTCCCGATGGAATTGGAGATTTGACAGAGTTAACTTTCCTAAATCTGGGCACAAACAGTTTAAATGGTAGCATACCCCAAGTAATAAGCAGACTGACCAAGCTTGAAGAACTTCACTTGGACACTAACCAATTGACAGGGTTAGTTCCAAAGGATATAGGAAACCTTCAAAATTTGAAATCTTTGACTTTGAACTCAAACCATTTGACAGGCGTAATTCCCGAGTCCATTGGAAAGCTCCAATCTTTAGAAAAACTGTTTCTTAATTTTAACAATTTCACTGGTCCTATTCCAGATACTATTGGTCAATTCAAGAATCTTACCAGGCTATTGCTTCTGAGCAATAATTTTTCTGGGAGTATCCCTGGAACTTTCAGTGGTTTGATCTCGCTGGAGGAGTTAGATATGTCAGATAACAGCTTGTATGGAAAAATTCCTGAGGGTATAACTAAATGCACTGCACTCAAGCGCTTAATTTTGTCGCAAAATAATCTGAGTGGAAAGATTCCACCCTCTATTGGCAGCTGCAACTTAATGACAGAGTTGGTACTATCAAGTATCAAGCAACTTTTTGTCTGGTAGAATTCCCCCCACACTTAGCAACTGCACATCTTTAAAGAGGATAAAGCTGTCGGAGAATTTGTTCCAGGAAAATCTGTATATAAATTATTCTTCTTCTTTGGAAGTATTGTTTGCACAGTCCAATAACTTGTCCGGGACTCTGCCAACATCATTGGTCAACTGTAAGGAGCTTCAGCTTTTAGATTTCAGAAGGAACCATTTGAGAGGTGAGCTTCCTTGGTATATGGCGAATTTTCAGAAACTGAGAGTTTTGAGCCTCGGTTACAATGAGCTTCACGGTAGTCTTCCTCCGTGGATGGTAAACCTCGCCAATTTGCAGGTGTTAGATTTATCAAACAATAAGTTTGATGGAGGAATACCCCCTAATCTTCAGAGTCTCCAGGGGTTTGGGATTCTGGGAGATCCGAAACTGAGTGGAAACACACTGTATGAGGAGTGAGGACTTACCAATGGTAATAAAAGGACAGGAGTACAAGCTGGTATATGTACTGGCAGCAAACACCGTATTTGACTTATCGGGTAACAATCTCAGCGGGCAGATACCAGAAAGCATAGGGAATTTGAGCAACCTAAGATTACTCAATCTTTCTGGAAACCATTTGGAAGGTGAGATACCAGCTACCCTTGGGCAGATATCGACTCTGGAGCAGTTGGATATTTCTAAAAATAAGCTTGCAGGGCGAATTCCTCAGGAGCTTTCTATATTGTCCAAGCTAGCCTACCTGGATGTATCTTCTAACAGGCTTTGTGGACGGATACCCAGAGGAACGCAGTTCGATACATTCAATGCCAAGTCATTCCAGAAAAACCTTCCATGCTTATGCGGGGGCCCTCTACACAGTTGCAGCCCAAAGAACAAAACTCCTGAATCGCCTTCAGCGAAGAAAGTCAAATCAATATTTGCTACAGTTGATGAGAATGTGTCTATGATTGCTGTGGGGTTGGGCTTCGGGATTGCATTCGGTGGAACACTATCAATGATAGCATGGTGGGACAGACTTTGGCTTTGCATTAGAGCCCTCAAAATCAGAACCTTCTATGGAGTTGCGGGTTCCCAAACATGTAGTTGGAGTTTGAACTACAGCCCTCGTTTTACATTTCACTCATCGACATCCACATCCACATCCACACCCACTGGTTAGTTGCTCCGCCTATTCTTCATTTTCGTACTGTTTGGGTTTCATTTCACCTGTTGAAAGACTAGTCAGTTTCATTTACATCGAGCTATCTGTGGATAGGGTTTACCTATTTCTGGCTTACTCAGAGTTTTAGGCGAATAATTATAAACAGAGAGTAGAATAACGCATACGAAGTATAGCATTCTTCTTCGTGGTTAAATGCTCTACGTACATTATATTAAGTGTATGCTAAAAGGAATGATATATTCCCCTGGTCTTATCATATTAATTCATATATTAGATAACTTTTTATGGTTGCGATATGTTAAGAAAATATTTAATAGTGTATTTATTTATGTTTAAATTGTTTTTTTTGGGGTAAGATTATATTTTGAATATTATAAGATTGTATTGAAAATATACGTATAATGAAAAAAATATTTGCAAGTATTTTTAAAAATAATTCTAAGTTACATATCATGTAGATATTGAATATTCTACTTTATTTTTAATCATTATTGTAAGGAATTTCGTATATAGTTTTAAAAATAGTTTTATATTCTATTTTTGTATAGTCAATTATGATCCAACTATGAAGGAAGAGGAATGGAAAGAAGGAAACATATTTAAGGCTTCATCTATTTAACAAATGATAATGAGGTAGGATGTTGATGATATAATTTTGAAGATGTTTGTTTAATGATTAAAAATTTATACGAAAAAATAGTATGTGAATTTATCCATTCTCTCCATTTCCACATGAAATGAGTTTATGGCATCTTCCATTGATCTTATTGGTGAGAAAATTAATTTTAGTTTGATAATAAGTGAATTTATAAGTATTCAAAAAAATATAATGAGTTTGTGTGCAAATTTAACTTTTGATTTGTAAAGGCTTTGAGGCCTATTCCTCAACGTGTTAGATTGAATGATCCAATGGACACTGTCCTTTACTATACCCATTTTGATGTATATAAATTTGTGTTTGATTTTGACAAATTTTATAATCCCACAAGTCTCTAAAAAAAATATAATTAGGTAGACATGAAA
>VDFB02333624.1:0-23448 GCA_007258455.2 Sequoia sempervirens | reverse complement strand
CTCCTAAAAAAATCAAAGAAATTAACTCAAATTTTTTTTTAAAAAAACCTACTAAAATAACATTAAATTATTATTTTAATTTTAAACTAAACCCCCTAAACTAAAATAGCCCATGAATATAATAAGACAAGAGCTTAAAAAAAAATTCAAATGTTTTATTAAGGGGTTGTTTATTGTTTTATTTTTAAAATGGGGAAGTTATTGTTTTTTTATAAACGGGTTAGTATGTTTTTTGTAAGGCTTATAATTATAAAAGCCAAAGGAGAGGGTTAATTTGTTATTTTATTTATTATGGTGGTTTTTAACCCCATATGAAAAATTTATGTATAAAAGGAGGTGATGGGAGAGAGTCTTTATGCATTTTGTGGAGAGATAATTTAGATGTTTTAAGAGAAGATTTTATGCTCTTTTGAGGAATTTTTGGAGAACTTTACAAGGTGATATTACACCAATAATTGTAAAGAGTTGTGAGTGATATTGTGAGGAGACTATTGTAAGCTTGGAGAATTTTAAGAAGGCATTTTCAGGTGCTTGGCAATCTTAATAAAGCGGTCCAACATTGAGAAGAAAACCCGAAGACCTAGTCCTCAAGGATGAACTCCATTATCAAATTGTTTGTGTCTCTCTTCCATCTCTTTCTTGTTCTCTCATTTATTTCAGTGTTATGTTCTCTCATGGATGTTATTACAGATAAGTGATTTTTAAGTGTTTGAAAGCATAACTCAGTTTCATAATCTCAAGAGTTTATTGCATAATCATGCATTACTGTTGTGATCAAGAATTAAATCTGTAATTGGATTAAGTTTTGGAAAAATTTAATGTCCTAGTTTACAAATCAAAGAGAATCCTAAAATTATGAGGTATGTAAAGTTAAATCATTCTAAAGATAAAATTATAGGAGATAAGAATAAAGGTGTACAGACTAGAAGAAGGATCGCAGAAGATTATTGTTTGATTTCCAAGACTGAGCCTAACAATGTCAATGAAGCTTGTAATGATGAACACTCGATGGAAGCTATGAAGGAAGAATTGATGCAGATTGAAAAGAATGATACATGGATTCTTGTTCCTAGACCTAAAGATAAAAATGTGATTGGTACTAAATGGGTCTTTCGGAATAAGTCGAATGAACAAGGTGAAGTGGTTCAAAATAAAGCAAGACTGGTATGTAAAGGGTATTCACAAATGGAAAGTATTGATTTTGAAGAAACCTTTTCCCCTGTTGCTAGAATTGAAGCTATAAGAAGTTGCTAAAGAAGTTTGGCATTGAAGAAGTTTGGCATTGAAGACTCAAAGCCTGTTGGTACACCCATGGTAACCAAATGCAAGTTAACACAAAATGAGGATTCTCCTAAGGAAAATAAAACAAGATACAGGTCAATGATTGGTGGATTTCTACTTAACTCAAACCAAACTAGACATCATGAATGTTGTGTGTATGGTTGCTAAATATCAAGCTGATCCGAAAGCATCTCATGTGACTTCTATAAAGATAATTTTTAGATACTTGAGAGGAACAGTTGATTTTGGGCTTTGGTATCCTAAAGATGATGATCTTACCTTGAGATCCTATACTGATGTGGATTGGGTAGGAGATGTATATGATAGGAAAAGCACTAGTGGTGGTGCCTTCTTCTTAGGGAAGAAGTTGGTGTCTTGGTTGAGTAAAAAGCATAATTCCATATCCCTATCCACTAGTGAGGCATAGTATATTGTTGCTACAAATAATTGTACTCAAGTGTTGTGGATGAAACAGATGCTAAAAGATATCAGAGTAGTATATGATGAGCCTATTTCCATATACTATGACAACTCAAGTGCAATAAACATATCAAAGAATCTTGTGCTACACTCTAAGACCAAGCAAAAATCAATCAAGTTTCACTTCTTGAGCGAGAAAGTGAGTGAGAAAGAAGTCAAATTGGAGTATGCGCCTACCAAAGAATAGATTGCAAACATTTTCACCAAGTCGTTGCCAAAGGATACTTTTGAGTATCTCAAAGGGATGCTAGGGGTGATTACCCCTTTCGATAAGAGCTAGAGATGCATTTACTTGCATCAATTTGTGTACTTCATAGCTATATTCTAATTTGGATTGATGTTTTTGTGGTTGCTACTCAAGGGGAGTAGTCATATGTGTAGATATGTGGTTCAGAGCTTGTATGTGGAAAGATAATGCTTATCTTTTCCATTGATGTCCAAGGGGGGGAAGAGCAATGTGAAAAATAGCATGAGAAGAGTCAGAATCTAAGGGGGAGTAAGTGTTGATTGAGAGTTGCGTTGATGGTGTTTTTCACATCATGTATTTCCATCAATGCCAAAGGGGGATATTGTTGGATTTTTTGGTTGTGTTGCTGATATGTGGTGTTCATTGATGTCAACACTATTAGCATTGATGTATTGTAGGTTATATATGTTGAGGATATTGAGAAAATTGTTAAACAAAGAGTTGCAGGTTGACAATGGAATAGTGAAGGTCATGAAGGTGTCTTGATCAGTACATTGATGATTAGTTGTTGTGGAATAAAGGGTTTATTGTTGAGTATATCTAGTTTATCCACCAAAAGTTTCAAAGGTTTGCATGAATATTTAATTGTGTTATGAACAGTTGTGTTCTAATAGTTTTTTTGTGGCTTCAATTAGTGTTCCTAATTGAATTTTATGTGATTCTAGTAATTTCAGTTGTTGTGGATGCTTCTCTAATGATTCATGATGCTTTTGGATGCTTCTAGATCATGCTCTATCTTTTTTACACATCTGCATTGGTCGGTGTGCTCATGGTCGGCGATTTTTCTCGTGTGTTCGAGTTTTTATGTTCTTGGATGACATGGTGGTTGTAATGTGTTGTGGATCCTTGGAGATTAAAATTTGAATGTTTAGTGCACTCAATGATATTTTTTTAAGTCTTTATTATGTTGTGGCTGATAGTGTTTGATTCTCATTGAAAATTTACTTGTAAATTTGGGTCGACATTGTGTATATGTTTTATATTTTATTTTGGTTGACGAAGTTGTTGATGTAATTCCATGTTGTGGATATATAAGAGAAATTGTTTGTGTGAAGTTAGGTAGTGAAGAAGTGCCAGAGAAAGAGCAAGTTTGTGAATAGTGATCTAATCATTTGATTATAGAACAGAGTGTGAAGAAGTTTGAGCAAAGTGTGAAGGAGTGTTTCTATGCTTAACCAGAATTGTGATAAGGCTTTTGTAGAAGCTATTTTCTCAGTTCATACCTTGTGGATCTAATCCAAATTGTTGTAAGATAGTGTGTCTTCTTTGGATAGTGAGCCCTCTTGTATTTGAGTAGTGAGCTCTAGGTAGTGTGTGTGAATGCATGTGCATTCCCATTATTCTTCATTATACTTTTAACAGGGTATAATATTGTGGACTAACATCCACTATGGTTTTTCCCCTAATAAGGATTCCACGTAAAAAATATTGGTGTTCTCTATGTTTCTGATGTGCTTATTATCTATGGTTTATTGTTCATTCATCAGATCTAATATCAAGTTAAGTTAATTTTGAAAAGTTTAAATATTCTATGACAACTAATTCACCCCCCCTCTCTGTTGTCTGTCCCTTTTTTTCCATTTAGAATATCTCAAACTAAAGCATACACGATAGTCAACAAGCTACTTCAAACAACCTCCCTACACATAACTAAGTAAGTATGCACCAAGATCATTTTACAAGAATACCCACAAGCACAACAAACAAATGATAATGGTTGATGCCCCATTCCTTTCTCTCTAAATCATTGAGACATCATTGAGAAGTCCTCTAGATTGGGTCATTGAGATAAATCATAAGAATTTAGATCAAATAAAAATAATCAGTGTTATCTATATCTCATGCTAAAGCGACATAGCTAAGGTGATGTTTTGATGTTGATGCCCATTATCGGAAGGATGCATCCTAGGACATGTTGATCAGGTGTTTTGACTAAGACAAATTTTTGTGATAGGTCATTGATATAAATGAAACTGACTCATTTACCTATAATATAGACTATATATTTTGATATTCAAGTTCTCACTTTACGACTTGTGACATTTGTTTTTTGTTTGTTTTACCGAATTTTTGAAGGTGACGATTGATTTATTATGGATAGAAGTTTATTGTGGGTGAAAACAAGATGAGATGTATGGTTTTGGAGTTTTTGGAATATTTCAATGTTTTTGGCATTTTGAAACTATTTTGATGTTGGTTTTGGTCATTTTTGAAAGTTTGTGATTTTTTTTAGTTTTCAATTATTTGAGGTTGTTTTAGGGTTTTCTAAGGTTTTTTGATATTTTGGGGTTTTCAATTTTCAAATGTTTTTGTGTTTTCTAAGTTTTTAAATGTTTTGGGGTTTTCTAAGTTTTGACCAATAACCTAACCTAAAAGACTACCCTAGGGGCCTCAGGGCCTTTCAAACATGAGCCTTTCCTACATTATACACGCAGAGACCGCGTAGTTTCACTGACTTGACTTATTGTTGATGAGAGATGAACAATTGATGCATTGTCATTTTATTATGATGGACTCCTAAAGGACTCACCTAGGATGTCTTGGGGGCACATCAACGATGCCCTTTCCTACGTTCAAACTCAGAGACAATGTAGTTTGACACGGTTTTATTTTTGGATTTTTGATGTTTTGAACTTTTTAGGGATTTTTATGTGTTTTGAGTATTTTGGATTTCTGACTTTACAACTTTTTGAATGTTTTTAAATTTTAGCTATATAGGATTTTGAATGTTTTTGGATTTTTGACTATACAAGATTTTGAATGTTTTTGGATTTTTTGATTTTGTAAGTGATTTTGGATTTTGATGAGGTTTTGTGAATGTTTTTGGGATTTTCTATGAGATTTCCAGTAACCTCAAGATATACAAGAACCCAATTCAATCCAAAAAAAATTGTCCCTAGCATTATGCAATAGACTACCTCGATATAGGCAGGACATACTGACCTAAGGAATATGCCAAGTAGTACTAAAGGGGATATGATACTTCACAATTTTAAGCTATGATACAAATGTGGATAGGTAATGGGATAAATAGGATGAATGATGTGATGGATGGATGTGATGAAAAGAATGATAGGATAAAGAGCGAAAGATATATGGGGGTGCTTTATTTACGTAAGGCACCTGTTTTCTAGGTTTTCACCAAGGTACTTGCCCAAAGCACCACCAAAGTGGTTTTCATTAGAGGACAATTTTTTTCTTTACTAGTTTCAATCGTTTTTATTATTTTTTTATATTTTATCATTTTTTATTTTTTTTATTTTTCAGGTTTACATCCTTCAAGCCTAGGCATGTAAAAATTTTAAGATGTAGATTGTTAATTGGTTCCTACAAGGGTTCACCTTCAAGAATTGATAATTGATATGCTCCTAATCCATAGCTTGTTGTGACAACAAATGGGCCTAACTAGTTAGGCTCAAACTTTCCTTTACTATCTTGATCTAGAATGTTCTTCTGATTCTACTAGAGAACAAGATCCCTACTTGGAAAAACCAACTCTTGATATTCTTCTTATAACTTCATTTTAGTTTTTTTTATATGCTTGCAAATGATTAAGGGAATCAAGATGACACTCATCCAAGAATTCTAGCTCATTCAACTGAGATACCCTATACTCTTCAATGATTATATTTTGTAGTGATACTCATAGTGAAGGAAGCTCAACCTCAATAGGTAGGATGGCTTATGATCCATAGACCAAGGAGAAAGGGGCTACACCTATAGGTGTGCATATACTAGTTCAATAGGCCTAGAGGGTGGGATTGAACTGCAAATGCCAGTCAAGGTTAGCTTCATTGACCATTTTCTTTAAGATTTTCATAATGGTCTTGTTCGTAGCCTCAACTTGACCATTTCCTTGGGGGTATTATGGGGAAAAGAATCGATGTTGCATGTTAAATTGGTGGAATAGCTCTTATACATCCTAATTTTTGAAGGGTGTTCTATTATCTATGATAAGGGTTTGTGGAACACCATAGCGATAGATAAAGTAATTCAGGATAAACTTGGAGATTTGCTTCCCTATTATATGCAATAGAAATGGCTTCAACCCACTTGGTAAAGTATTTAGTGGTCATTATGATGAACTTATGGCCATTAGATGAGGTGGGAGTAATCTTTCCTATGAGGTCAATCCCCCACTATGAGAAAGGCCAAGGTGTGACCATTAGTTGTAACTCGTGAGCTAGAGCATGAATAAGATCTCCATGTTGATACTGAGCACACTTCTGCACATATTGATGAGATTCTCTTTCCATGGTTGGCCAATAATACCCTATCCTCAACAGTTTCTTAGATAAAATCATACCACTAGAATGGGAACCATATATACCATCATGTACTTTTGTTAAGGCAATCAAGGCTTCCTCTTGGTTAATACATCATAGTAATGTCTCCTTGATGCTTTTGTAGTATAAGGTATCACCAAGGATCACGAATCGTGATGCTTTTTTGACAAAGGTCTTCTTTAGGTTGGAGGTGATATCCAATGGGAGGGTACCTTTGCTAAGATAGGTGAATATATCATGATACCACAGGGAACCAAGGCCAATGATTACACACAAATTTAGATTCAAGGATTTTGAAAGCTGGTACGAGAAGTTGTTCCACCAAGAATTCACATTGAAGGACATTGTGTGACATGTCTAACAATGATCCAATTATCACCATGGCATCTGCTGCTCTATTTTTCACATGAGGTATATGCTCAAAAGTTATGTCTATGAAAAAGTCCTTAAGACTTTCTACCATCTTCTTGTAAGGAGTGATTTTATCATCCTTAGTTTGGTAGTCATCATTGACTTGGTTGAAAATCATCTGTGAGTCTCCATAGACCTTTAACTCTTGTATCTTCCATTGGACTACTATCCTTAAACATGTTATTAGGGCTTCATACTTAGCAATATTATTGGTACATGGAAATGATAGCTGATATGACTTTGGGATACAGTCACCTTGAGGGGTGATAAAGAGAATACCCACCCCCATGTTGGGTAAATGATCCATTAAATTACAATTTCCATTGATCCACTACATGAATGAGAAATATTGATCATCAAGAAATTCAGATACCAAAGGATTCTCTGCATAAATGGGTGCTTCAACTAGTTGGTGTGTGATCACTTTTCCTTTGATAACCTTGTGCTCCACATACTCTATGTCAAATTTAATCAAGATCATTACCCATTTGGCCATTCGCCTAGTGAGAGTTGCTTTAGATTACATATATTTCAATGGGTCAATCATAGTGATAAGCTTGATTTGATGCGATAGCATGTAATGTCTGAACTTTTGTGACATAAAGACCACTGCTAAGCATGATTTCTCAATGGATGATTAATTCATTTCATAGCCTAATAAGTTCCTACTGATGTAATAGATGGATCTTTCCTTTCCCATTTCATCATGTTGGGATAGAAGAGCACCTAGTGTTGCTGATGATGTTGAGATATATAGGATCAACAATTTTTTTGGTATTGATGACATGAGAACTAGGGGTGTCAATATGTAGTTCTTGATCTACTAGAAGGATTTATCACACTTCTTATCCTACTTATAAGTTATTCCTTTATGGAGAGGATGTGATAAATGATAATTGCACTATGAACCTTCTAATGGACTACAACCTTCCTTGTAACCCTCTCATCTACTTTAATGTTTGTGGGGGTTCCATGTCTAATATTGCTTTCACCTTTTTTGGATCAATATCTATCCCTTTGTGACACAAAGTAGCCAAGAAGCTTCCCTAATGTAACCCCAAAGATGCACTTTTTTGGGGTTAGCCATACCTTATACTCTTTGAGCCTGTCAAAGATGGGTCCTAACACTTCTATGTGCTCACTCCTTTTCTTTGACTTGGCCAAAATATCGTCCACATAGTATTTAATTTATTTTTTGGATCATATCATGAAAGATGAGTGTCATTTCTCTTTGATAGCTTGCTCCTATGTTCTTCAGCCCAAATGGCATCATGTTCCAACAGTATTCTCCCCATGGACAAGTGAAAGCAATTTTTTGTTGATCCTTCTTGGCCATCATGATTTGATTATAGCTTGAAAAACCATCTATGAGTGATAGAATTTCATTTCCATTTGTTAAATCAATGATGATGTCAATGTTAGGAAGAGGGAAATCATCCTTTAGACATACTTTATTTAAGTCTCTTAATTTTTTCCATATTCTAATGCCCCCAATGGGTTTGGAGACTGGTACTAGGTTGAAAACCCACTATAGATAGTCAATTTTCTGAATAAATCCAACTTCAAGAAGCTTTTGTAACTCAAGTTTCACTAAGAGTGCTATTTGAGGGTGCATCTTTCTCAATTTTTTCTTCACTAGTTTGACCTCAAGATAGATAGCTAAGGGATGCACAACCACTTATGGATTGAGCCTTCACATATTTGTGTATGACCATGAAAATTTTTATCTTCTCTCTTTCAAGAATGCTGCTAGGTTTTTTGTTCTTCATCTAACAAAGATTTAACATAAAAGGTTATTTTTGGTGTCTCTTCTATCCTATATTCACTGGGGTGGATTTTTTTGCTAGCATTGCTAACTTTTCTAGATGCATTGCACTAAGGAGGAAATTGAATCCCTCATCCTTGGGTGCCTTAGAGAGGTTTTCACCCTCGAATGTGTCCTTTCTTTTTACTATTTTAGGATCAAAAAGTGCCACAATGTGGTTTTCACTCAAAGATCTACATGTTATTTTCATGTCATCAATTTTGCAACTAAAGGATTCAATCATATCCCCATAGTACCCCTGTGTTTCTAGCTCTATATAAAAACCAACTTTGTGATCTTCGCATGGTAAGTTGTCATAGAGTCCCATGAATTATGAGATTTCTTTTTTTTTTTGAATAAATCTAGAATTGGTGGTTCTCGTTGGTCCCAGTCAATGAGTTGGGGGTATACTAGGCTTATTGCAGTGGTTTGGTCATTTGGGGTGAAAGATGTTGTGCATATTATAAAGAGAGTTATTTTCAAATAGTTCAGAAACATCAAGGGGGAAATCATCTAGGGTAATATCATGTGATTTTGGTAACCAAGAGGAAGCCTCAACCTGTTTAGCAGGAGCACCTTTGCCAAGAATTGTAACCTTACTAGTAGTACATCCTAATCCAAAATTATTTGGACGTTTCTCAGGAACCATAGGTTCTAGCAAACCATTATCACTTTGTCCTAGCTTTTCATTATTTTTTTACCCCCATCCCTTCATTAACTATAGACCTTTATTTTTATCTTCCATGGGAAGAATGGGCATGAGTCGGTCTTCTTGATAGAGTAGTTTAGAGATATCTTCTTTGTTGATATCTTCTTTTTTCAAATGCCCCCATTTGGTGAAGGTGGTAGGTGTAATTTGTAGTGTTTCATTTAGTTTATTGATAGGTGTGGGTTTCCCATGGAATTTAGGGGAAAGAGGTAGCTCACCCAACAAAAAAGTGTCCTTGTTTAGATTGTAATCTCCATAGCCATTGTCCTAGATAATTGCTTTGATATTGAGTACGTTCTGCACAATGGGTATTTTGGTTTCTAAGGTAGATGCAAGAGAAGAAGGGTCAACAAAGGAGGATGAGGATGTAGGGCCTTCATCATTCTTTGGTATCTAGGGGATTTTTTCAAACTTAGCCTCAAGGTTCATACAATAATAGAAAGGCTCAGGATCTCCATGGATAGTAACTTTTGTGCTCTCAAAAGGAAACTTAACACATTGCTAATAGGTGGAAGCTACAAATTGCATGGCATGAATCCATAGTCGACAAAGCAGGATGTTGTAGGGAAGATCAAGGTCTAACTCTTGGCGAGTAGTCTCAACAATTATAGGTCCCAGTTGGATAGGTAGAGTGATGATTCCTAACAACACTCTTTCTTATTTTTGTATGCTTTGATGGTTATACTCTTTGTTTTCTCAACAACATCCTCTCAAAATACCAAGTTCTTAACCAACTAAAGGGTGCATATGTTTAGACCAACACCTCCATATACTAAGACTATTTTAACTTTGTTCTTATGAACTATGACCTCAAGGTGTAAAGCACAGTTATGAGAAGGCTACGATGGTAGGTCTTGTTTCAAAAAGGTGAGAAGATGAGGGGTAGTGATATGCCCTGCCATAGCTTGAAACTAATTTGTATCAATATTCTCAGGAAGGGAGGATGTAGATAAAGCCTTTTCTAATATCTCTTTATGAGCGGGGGATAGCCTTAATAGTTCCAAGATAGAGATCTGGATGGAGTCTTCTTTAGTTGATCAAGTAGACTATAGTTACTAGGGTTGGATGTTGGTAGAGTAGGTTGTGCCCTAGGTTGAGAGGAAGCTCCTTGGATGGTGACCTTGCCACATCACATGGTGACAACACACTCCATACTAGTTCCTTTAATGGTAACGACTATTATGACATTGTCACAAGAGGCAACTACATTGGAATAGACATGATGTGTGTTATTGTAAGTTTTCCCTTTTCCATTTCCATTCCCTTTGTTGTGATCTAGCATAGGGTTCTTGTATATCTTGAGGTTTTGGTTACTGATTGGTACTTCAAAAAATATGTCTTTGTTCTCTATAAGATATTGGATAACATTTTTGAGCCTTGTACAGTTTGATGTTTTGTGCCCTTCAATTTTTTCAAAGTCAAATAGATCTTTTCCGTTGTACCAAGGAGGTTTATCTTGTGGTTCTTGGTAGTTTTGGAAATTGGGAGGTGTGATCAAGTTTTATTCTACCAATTTCTTCATTATGGGTTCAATAGGTTCCCCCAATTATTTGTATTTTCGTTTAGGATAGTTGTTCCTATTGGGGGTTCATCTTTGAGTTTTGGTGTTGTTGACTTGATTATTTTGTGGGGATGATGTTTTTTGTTGTGCAGTTTGTGTGATGTTTGGTTAGTGTTTTTCCTAGGAGAACTTATGACCACTCTAGCCTCCACCATGCCATCATTCGTCACATTTTTGTTCTTAGCCTAGACCCGAGGCTTGTCATTTGAACTGGTTGATGGGTGGTTGTCTTTTATGCTTGGGGATTTCCCTATGAGATTAGAGATCTCTCAATGTTAAGGGCCCTAGGGAAAATCTCATCATAAGTGGTGATGCATTGCATCTTTAGGTGGAAGGATAGATCTAGATCAGCATTAGCTATGATAATCCCCACTCGTTGTTCATTGAGAATGGCCACTTGCTCTTACTAGCTCTTTTCCTCCATCATTGTAAGAAATTGGTGAAAGATTATCCTTTGTTTTGCTTGAGAGTATACAACTCTTCTAAGATCACATCCATTTCAAGATTAAAGGAGAAATGATCTATGAATTTATCAAGGATTTCTTGGAACATTTTGATACCTAGAGGTAACTAAGAAAACAAGCTAATTTTTTGGCCCATCAAGCTTTGTGGTAAGAGGTGGATCAAATAGGAATCATTGTAGGAAACATCCATATACATGATGTTAAACTCTTTGACGTGATCCATAGGATTTCCCCCCATGTGTATTTATCAAATTTAGGAACCTCAAAACTAAGAGGGAAAGGTACCATCATGATGTTTCTATCAAATGAATAGGGACATAATTTTTATTGTGCATGGGGCTTCTTTCCTTTTCCCATTTGTATGTCATGTATATTTTGTGTGTGTTCCTTGAGTTGCGATGCTACATCATCTTGCGGGTTTGGTGGAGGAACATATGTTGTGTATTGTGGGATGGTGGATGGATTGTACTTGGGATTTTGATATGATGGGGTGTTGTATGGTGTGTATGGTGGTGTAGGATATTGTGAAAGTAATGATGGTGGAGGTGTATATGTTTCTAACATATTAGGATTGATGATGTTTTGTTGAGGATTATAGTATAAACAATGTTGTTGTTGTGTGGCTAAGGCTTCTTGTTGGGCTTGTTATTGTTGTTTCATGACTAAGGCTGATTATTGTTGTTGTTACATGACTAAGGTTGATTGTTGTTGTTATTGTGCTACTAGGGCTACTTGTTGGGCTTGTTGTTGTTATTGTAAGGCTTGTTGATAAGCCTATTGGGCTTGTTGTTGTGTTGCTAGAGTTACTTGTTGGGCTTGTTTTTATTGTTGTAAGGCTTGTTGATAAGCTTGTTGGGCTTGTTGCAAATCTAGAGAATGTTCTTGAAATATAGGATCATTTTGTTGTTGGGACATCTACAATGGGTTCTGGGTGTTTATGGTTTGAGTGGGTTCTGGGTTGATAATGAGAGGTTGGGGGTGTCTTTGTTTAACATTCCTTGTAAAATGGTGGATTGGGATGGAAGAATGTAAGCTTGAGGTCTCATTTCATCTTGCATGATGTGGGGGACCAATGGTGAATATGATGATGGTTCCATTTGGTATTATGATGGTTGTGTGTAGTGTGATTTCCTGCCCTAAAAGGTGCAAAACAAAAAGAAATGCAAAGGAGAAACACACACAAAACCACCTCAAAATAAGCCTAGTTTAACTTGAACAAAAAAAATTAAAGCAAGAGATATACCTTGTCCAAGTGATCCTTTTGTTTGGCCCTTTTATGTAGATTAGATGTGTGTTCCTTGATGGAAAATGAGTCAAAATTCTATGCAAAGTGATCTAAATTAGATGGAGAATGTAATGAGAGATTTGGGTATTTGGATAAGCAAGTTAAAATGCATGCAATGGAAGCTTGAAGTGCAACAATGGAGGTTGAATGCAAGTAATTGAGAGTTGAATTGCTTGAAGGCTTGAATGTGATGAATGAGAAAATGATACCAAATCCTTTATTTTAGGGGATGAATCTCTAGATAATTCAATGGCTAGGATTTAGCCAACATGGGCGAGATGGAGGGTTGTGGTGAGTTGAAGACTCACAAGCCCTCACATCTTGCTATGTCGAAAGGGAAGTGGAAAAAGGACATGTGAGGTGAATTTACTTGCAAGTACCTTGGGATTAAGGGAATATTTCCTCAAAAAGGAAGTTCTTGTCCCCATGTGGAAGGATGGTGACAAGTGAGGAATTTTAGAATTCCTCACTAATCATCATAGGGAAGAGAGAAATGGTTGGGGGAATAAATATGAATTTTAAATTCACATGATTGGAAGTACCTTGAGGATAAGACAAGGTCCTTATAAAGGAGGTCCTTGTCCCATGTCAGTGATGTGACTTATGAGAGGATTTAGAATTTCCCAACAACTCTCATGGGGAAGAGGAAAGCATTGGGGAAATAAATGTGAATTTTTATTTCACATAGGGAAGAGGTCATGGATTAATAAAGAAAGCACTTATGAAAGGTTGAATTGGAGGACATAATAGAATAGCATGAAGATTATATTAAGTTTGTGCAAATAGGTGATTAAGAAGACTAATGAAGGATTAGAGGCAAGTGGAAAAATATGAAGGATGTGACATTAATCCTAATTAAAGGTGTGCACATCCTAATCATGGATTAATTAGACTAATCCATATTAGAAGAGGATTATGGACGATGTGACAAGGAGATAGAAAAGAGGGAATTTAAAATTGATTTAAATTCAAAAGGATAAATGACTAAATTAAATAAATTGATGTATTTATTTAATTTAGAGAAGAAGGGCCAAAAGATAAAGTATTTAATTATTAAATTAAATACTTTAGAAACCTTAGGAAAAAGGTGAAATATTAATTAAATAAATTATTTAATTAATATCTATGGGGAATATGAGATAGATGAATAAAGGGGATGAATTTGACCATATGGGAGTGGTCAAATTTGGATGTCTACATTTTTTCCCTCTTTGACATGGTGCTACAAAGTAGCGTCATTTCAAAGAAGATTAAAAGATAGGACCAAGAAGAAGATGATTAGATTGGGAAAGATGCCCCAGTCATCAAAGGAGTGACTGGGAAGAAGGATGATGAGTGTGAAGATGAAGATTATGGATTGAGGATGCCCCCTCGAGAGGACATGCAGGTTCAAGAGAACACAAGTGTGCTCTTGAAATAGATGAGACAATGAAAGGGTATATGAGGAAGATGATGCAAAGTGATGGATAAGAGAGGATGATAAGCGATAGGAGATTGGGAAGCACAAATGGATTTAAGGAAAAAGGTGATGTTTCCCCAATCAAGCTACAAGAAAAATGGGTTGATGATGGATGGAGTGTTGTCAATGAGGGAATGATATATCCAGAAACAACACGAGGATAGGGAAGGATACATCCTGATGATGATGATGAAAGTGTTGTTGATGAGGGAAGGATAGATCCTGATTATGATGATCAAAGTGTTTTTGATTAGGGAAGGATACATCCTAATTATGACGACGATGATGATGACTAGAGCAAGGCTTGTAGCAAGGCTGGGAACAAGACCAAGGATGCAAGTAGATGATTTGTGTTAGATTGAATGGATTAAGATTGGATGGAGATGTGAGATGGCCTAATGTGAAATGGAATGCAACATGAACATGAGTATAAATAAGAGCTTGCATAGGGATGAAGGTCAATGGTAGGCATATCATACTTTAGTTTATTGGCAAGGACTTTCCCTATAATCATTACAAAATTAAGGGAAGATGGGTGTGAAACTGCACCTGTCAAGAACCAAAAGTATCCTGAGAAGAAGAGAAGATGGGAGGTGAATATTTGCACAACCAAAATCATAGGTCATAGGTCGAGTATGGATGCAATGCAATAGAATTAATAATGAAATGAAATCCTAATGCAATTTTCCATTTTCGGAGCACTAATTTTTTCTATAGCAAAAGGCACCAGGAACCATGGTATGTGAAACCAATGCAGATTAGCATCTAATGCATAAAACAAACACAGCAGACAAGACAACTATCCCAACACCCCAAAGTTGCAAAGACCTTGGTCGGGCCAGGCATTGGGATAACCACAAGCACAAAAGGATTCCCCAGTGTAACACAAGACCTCAGGGATCTTGGTAGGTACTACATGGGACAACCAAGAAGACAACAACAAAAAAAAGATCAAGATTTTTCCCTATTTTTATTAGTCAAAACACACCATGATGTGATATACCATGGTGATCTTGATGAGGCATGATAGGGAGCTCAAAGGATAAACAAAAGCCAAAAGTATCAAAAGATCACAATCAATTTCAAACATCATTTTCCATAGGATCGAGAGGATGGATGGGAGTGATGTGGTATGATGAGGAAGGATGCATCCTATTGAGACCAAAGATGGAGACTAAACTAGGTGATCAACATGATGCAGAACACTCAAAACTAATTGAGCCTCATGATACCAATGGATCTTGCTTGTTAAGAACCAACTAGGTAGGGACATACTTGACAACACGACACAAGACACGAGACACAAGGCACAATATTGACACACCCTAATGTCCTAGGGGATCATGAGGAGATCAAATATTAGCCTTGCCTACGTGAAAGCATAGAGCACTCATAGTTCAATAAAAGACCATGGATAAAATTAGAAAGAGGATAATGGAGATGAAGATGGATAACAAAGACCAGACAGACAAAAGCCCTGGGGGCGCATCAAATGATTGACCTTGCCTACGTGAAAGCATAGGGGCAACGTAGTTTGAAAAAAGACCGACGACCGACCATGCTAAGTGGATAAAAAGAGGGAACTGATATGATGAGACAAGATAGACATAGTGGATAGGATAGGATGATGGTGATTTCACAAATCTCAGGGATGGGATAGTTATCCAAATCATCAAAAGATGAATTAGGAGGATTATATGATAGAGAGATGAGTGATGAGAAGTGATAGGAGATTGGAAAGATGTGCGAGAGAAGTGGAAATGATGATGATGAGATAGATGGCATTGGATTGCATGAGGAGAATCCTATAGCCAAATACCAATGATAAGGGATTATGAGATGGGATGAGGATAGAGATGAATGGATAAGGAGATAAGGATGGGGAGATGAAAGGGATTGTTTGGATTGGTAAGGAGGTAAGGATAGGTAGGAAGATAAGGATGGGGAGATGGAAGGGATGCTATGATGGATGGATAGGTAGATAAGGATGGGGAGATGGAAAAATATTTTTGGTTTGAAGGGTGGTAAGAAAAGGATGGGGAGATGGAAGGGATGCTATGCTAGATGAAGGATATCTCCAAGGACTATGTCACAAAGGAAGTAGATGCCCCCACTTTAGATATTTCATGTGTGATGAGGCAGGAGGGATGGAAGATAAGTGGATGCGAAGATAAAGGAGATAAATGGAGGAGGATATGATGGGTGGATGAGGGAGGGAGATGGGTGGTAGATTGGATGCCTCGATAAGCAAGGGAGACTGATGGTAGCATGACAGGTGGACAAAGATGGTAGATGGATGTGGATAAGGAATAGGATAGTGTATCGGTGAGGGGAAGGAATAGGATAGTGGACGCAAGGAGGGAATAAAAGCAAGAGGTGTCTTAAAGTATGTATAGATAAAGCTTATACACAAGGAGGGGATGGATAAAAGGAAGGTGGATGGAAGTGGAAAGAGGATGGACACGATACAGCTTTCTGTGTTTTCATCATGCACGATCCAAGGAGCTTGTTTTCCAATTTTTCACCATTGGACAAATAATTACTCTTTACTTCTTTTTTTTCTTTTTTGAATTTTTTGACTTTTTTGGATTTTTTGACTTTTTTCAACTTTTTTGACTTTCTTTTTAGATTTTTGGATTTTTGGATAGTATGAAAATGGAGATGGATAAGGATAGAGGTGTGGATAAGTGGATTTAGAATACATGTGATAAGGAGATGGATAGAGGACTCAAGCATCAAGTTCCACACAAGGTATTAAGATCCCATGTGTGAAATGACTGTTGGATGTTGGTACAACCTAATTAGGATAAACAGATTATGCAAGAGAATGGATTAAAGGGATTTGATGTGGGAGATATGTGGGATTATGGGTGGGATGTTGGAAAGTGTGTGGATGAAATGTTGGGGTAGGTATGTGATGGGGTAATGAGTTTAGGACCAACATTGGCACATATGGTGGTAGATGTGAAAGGATAGGAGGATTAACAGGTGGAGAATGTGGGGATAATGGAGGAGATGGGATAGTGAATTTTGGGACATAAGGATCCACAATATATTTAGGAGATGGAGGGTGTGTATGATTAGCTTATGGATTAGCAACTTTGGATGTTGTTATGGATGCTTCATTTGAAGGCATTACATCTTTTTTCTTTGGGATCCACATGGTTTTGTTTTTTTCTTTGGTGGGCCTTTGTGGCCTATGGGTTTGATTTGGATTTTGGATTTGATTTTTATTTTCATCAAAATGTCTTTTTAAGGGGACATGAGGAGATTCATGTGGATGTTTAGATTTATGCATTTTTACTTTAGCACCCAAAGTGCTTTGAATAACAATGGGATGGGGGCAAGGAGATGGATGATATGAAGGAAACATGAATGGAGTGGTGGAGGTAGGATTTTGAGGATGATATGTGGATGGAGGATGTGTAGGTATGTGCCTTTGTTGATCCTTATTGGGGAGCATGAGATTGGGATGTTTATGATGGGTGACATGGATAGGTGATGGATGGATAAAAGGATGGATGGGATGAGATGGAGGAGGTGATTTTGGGATATAAGGGGCCAAAATGGGCTTAGTACCTGGAGGATGTGTGATGGTAGATGGAGAGACATAAGGCCCCAAAATAGATGGAGTAGAGCAAGGATGGGAGATGGTGGATGGGGGGACATGAGGACCCAAAATGGATTTAGAAGATGAAGGAGGAATATGGATGGTTGTTTTGAGGTGATAGGATGGAGGGGGGACAACAGAAAATGGTTTGGTGGAGTGATTGGAAAAGCCTATTATACTTTTGGAGGAGGCTCATTGAGGACGGATAGAGGCTGTACCAACATTTTTGGATTGTGAGTCTTGAGAGATATACCCAAGACCTTGTGTATGCAGATTTTCTTTGACATGGATGGACTCTAAAATACCTTGCTCAATAAGGCCTAAACCTTTTCCTTAATAGTTCATGCTTTTGAGCATTCGCTCTATGGTAGGGTGCTTGTTATTTTGGAAACATAATGTGAGTCCATTATTAGGTGTAGGATTGGTGGCATAGACACTTGGTTCCTCATCTACAAGGAAACCAACATGGATGAATGTGAGAGTACCAAGGGAATATAAAAATGGTGTGATGATAGTAGGGTTATGTGGTGATGGAGGATCATGAGATGGAGATGATGGGGTAGCAGCATCTTTATTGGGAGGAGTGAGCAATAAGGGATCATGAGAGGGATTAGGTGATATGATAGGATCTGGATTTGTAGCAGCAGGTGATGGAATGGTTAGATCTTGAGTGTAAAGGATATCATGGGATGAAATGGATGGTAGATTGTGATTTTGAGATGGAGAAGTGGATATGTTGGTGTGCTTTGGATCAAGCTCTTGGCATGACTCATCGTGTGTAGGTGGCATGATGATGGAATGTTGGAGGGACTCCTCAAGTGGGGGGAATGGAAGGATGGAGGATTCATGAGGCTCATGGTAATGGATTTTGGTGCTACTAGGAGTGGGAGGAGTGGATTGGATTTGTGTGTATTCGATGGATTGGGTGGATCTAGGAGTAGGAGGAGTGGATTGGGTTTGGGTGTCTGTGATGGATTGGGTGGATCTAGGAGTAGAATATGGCGATTGGGTTAGGTTATCTTTGACGGGTTTAACAACTCTCAGGGTAGGAGATGGGGGTTCAATGAATTCAGTGAGTTTGATGATTTTAGTGGTTTGGGTGGTGCTAGGGGTGGGAACAATAATAATAGGTGTGAGATGGAGAAGGGTCTCATCACTAGTGATCATACTTGGGGGATCAGGGCAGCATGGTTCCATGACTTCAAGATGTGGATTTGGGGATGTTTTCATTGTCATGAGTCCTTGGAGGACCTTTGGAGTGAGAATTGTGCATATTCTAGGGTTAGCTGGGGTGGTGGGAATAGACAAAGGATTAGGGATTGGTGGAGGACTAGGATTATGGATTGGTGGACTAGGATTAGACAGAGGAATGGGATTGGATGGAAGACTAAGAGTAGGTGGAGTATTAGGATTAGTGGGGGGTCAAGATTATATGGAGGGTTAAGGTAGGGATATTGGGATGGTAAATTAGGATAGGAGGACATGGATGGTGGATTAGGACAAGAGGATATGGGTGGTGTATTAGGACAAGAGGATGTGGGTGGTGGATTCTAATAAAGGTATTGGGATAGTGGATTGGTATGGGAAGATTGAGATGGTGGACTAAGATAGGAGGACGTGGATGGTGGATTAGGATAGGAAGATGTGGATGTTGGATTAAGATAGGTTGATAGGGGTATAGGATTAAGAAAAGAAGGGGTTGATGTTGGATTAGGATGGGTAGATTGGTATGAAGGACTAGGATAGGGGGATATGGATGGTGAATTATTGTAGGAATATTGGGATGGTAGATTAGGATGGGAGGATTCAGGTGGTAGATTGTAGTAAGAATATGAGGATGAAGGATTGAAATAGGAAGATGTGGATGGTGGATTATAATAGGGATATTGGGACACTATATTGGGACAAGAAGACATGGATGTTGGATAAGAAGATGATGTAGAGGAAGGATATGATGAAGATGCAGGTGATGAAGATAATGGATATCCCTTGTCAGAGGTAGCATAAGGAGCATTATTAGGCATGGATGAAGACATGATAGGATAGCTTGGAGGAGTGATTGGATTTTGGAAAGCATTTGGGGAAAGCTTATCAGAAATGATAGCATCAAGGGGATCTATGTCATATACCTCCTGATCAACAAGACTCTCATTATCATTGTCAACATAATTAGGATTCCCCTTGACTACTATTTTGGTTGCATTGGCGAAGGATAAGGATTCATGATGTTAGATTAGATGGATAGGGATTGAAAATATGGGAATGTATGATTAGAAGGAAAGAAAATGAGATGAAATTATAAATAGGATGAATTTGAAGAAGATGGAAGGGGATCTTAAGATTTGTCTCAATATCAGAAGATCTTGGATGTAGATGGACCAAAGCTCAAATTGGGATTTAGGTTAAGCTCATATTGGGATTGGATCAAAGCTCAAATTGGGATTGGATTGAAGCTTAGATAAGGATGACTAGAGGATGTGATTGGATTGATTTTAAACCAAGTTTAGGGGTTTAACTAGATGATGTAAGGTGCTGACAATTAGATTTTTCCAAATTTGGCAGTTTTCAAAAATTATCAAATTTTGCCATTTTAGGAAATTTCACAAGCATACCTTTGAGAGTCTAGTTTTTTCCCAAAAACTTCCTAAAACTAAGGTAGGATGAATTTCCAACTAACATCCTAAATCTGAGACATGCATTTCGAGTTATTAATGAAAACGATTTTTCAAAAATTGGAAAAAAACACTAAATTGTGATTTTGAGGGTCAAAATGAAAGTTTCAAGCCCCAAAATGTATCGAAATGGGGGCCAATTAATTGAGGTTCATTGGGAATTCACATGCCACCCCATAATGCAACCACCCATAAAATTTTAGCCCAAACAGACACCAGAGTCAAAAGTTATGTCCTCCGGATGTTTCTGCATCAAAATCAAAACCCTTAAAATGAAGTCCAGGTGATTGGGATGGATGATTTGATGATGGATATGGAATCTAATGATGTTCTAAGAAGCACCTATGTGATTTGGTCAAATAAATAATTACTTTCATAAACGATGATGATGGGAAGATGGATGAAGGTCTACTTTTGGGAAAATTCACCTATCTGGGTGGCAAGGTCGCCCAACTAGGGTGCAACATCACCCAACTAGGATGTAGGATCACCCAACTAGGGTGCAAGGTTGCCCAACTAGGATGCAATATCACCCAACTAGGATTCAAGGTCACCCAACTTGGGGGAAAGGTCTCCCAACTAGATGGAAAGCTCGCTCACCTAAATAGCTTTCAGACTTGGCTAACTCTGAAAATGGTCAAACAATTTCGACGAATTGGGAAACGAACCAACCAAATAGATAAACGGATTAACCAAATAGGGAAATGGACTCATTTGACAAGGAAGCAGCCTTACCGAATAGGGAAACAGACTCTCTGAATGGAGAAGCAGACTAACTGAATAGGGAAGCTAACTCTTGGAATGGGGAAACAGGCTATCAAAATGAGAAAATAGACTATCGAAATGGGGAAATAGACAAACAAAATGACTAAACGGAAGGCAGGATTGGTTGTTCAGGGTGCAAAATCACCCAACTAAGGTGCAAGGTCACCCAACTTGTGGGAAAGGTCACCCAACTTGGGGAAAAGGTCACTCCTGTTGATGAAATAGGAGGCTGTGATGGGCTATTTTGACTGACAAAATGTCTTAGACAGGGGGGAGAATCACCCCTTTAGATGTCAAGCTTTCCTAACTCAGAGGAAAAATCACCCTTCTCAAAGGCAGGCTTACCTAACTAGTGAAGGGTGGGTGATTTTGACAAGAACAAACTAGGAAAATGACTTAGACAAAAGGTAGGGTCACCCTTGTGGACAGCAGGGTCACCCCTGTAAATAGCAAGTTCACCCCTGACAAAGGAAAACTCACCTAAAAAATAGACTTAGAATTGACTTGGATGAAAACAACTAAGAAAAATGATGAAAACACAACAAATAGCAAACAAAAGGCAAAGGATGACTCAACCAAAAGACATGCATTGGTTTCACACAAAGAAGATAGTTCAAACAACATAATCCTAATATTAGTAAGATGGATATGGATAACATGGTCCTCTATTTAGGCTGAACAAGGAAAACTATGGATTCCTTGATATATGCACGGTACGTGAAGCAAAACCATGAACATCAGCCCATCACAGGTGTGAGTCGGAAGCCCCAGTGAGGTATTAGAAACTTCGACCAACTCTTCACGTCTTATCTAGGTATCACCCTAGCTTCGACACTTCACCAGACACAACGTGACTGGATTGGGGTACAACTTTGGCTCTCCCCCCTTTATATACCCCATTGGTACATGTGGTTGGGATTGTCCGTTGGGGTGATGAAATCCCCAAGCAAGTCCGCTAAAAGAAAACACTAGAAATTTTCTACTAGTCCCCAGGCTCACATGAAGCGCAAGGGGAAAGCTTGAACCATCTTGTGCCTCTTAGGTAACACAAAGGACTAAGTGGACTATGATTTCTCTTCATCGAGGATCACCAAATGGCACAAAGGGATTGGATACGTCAATAGTCCACTTTCATGCACAGCAAACAAATATATTGACTCCCCCTAATTAGATCTATGTTCCTGACTAGTATGAAAAACAAGCAAACAAACAAGACTAGCTACACTGGAACCAATCATTCTGCAATAAAATGTTAGTAGTCTAGATCTCCGGCCTCAGAAAAATGTGAAAATATTGCACAAATTTTAGTAAAAAACAAGCACATTCATTGAAAAAAACAAGTTAGGGGGTCAGTACTAAGAAAAATGACAAGAAACGAACTCTAGAAATAACCTTTTAAGTCACTGTTTATCTCAAAATCACCTCTTTCTAGGGACGAATGGATCATGTTGATAGCAAAGCCACTTTTCTTGAGGGAAGGGTCGCCAATCTTGAGGGAAGGGTCGCCTGTTTAAGAAATAGGGAGAATATTTGCCCCTATTTCACATATGGGAAATTCTGCAAAGGTAGAATTACCTCTGTTGAGGGCAGGGTCACCTGTCTTGAGGGTAGGGTTGCTTGTCTTGAGGGAAGGGTCACCCTTGTCAATTGCAGAGTTGCCTCTGTGTAACCTGATACTATAAAAATTCAAACAACAGAGCACGATAAAAGAGCAAACCCATTTGTGGGTCCCACTGAGCATGCCAAAAATGTGTGTAGCATGATTTCCAACCCTAAAAGGTGTAAAACACAAAGAAATGCAAAGGAGAAACACACACAACACCACCTCAAGATTAGCCTAAGTTGAACTTAAACAAAAAAGATGGAACAACAAATATACCTTGTCTAAGTTGATCTTCTTGGTTGGCCCTTTGATGAAGATTTAATGTGTGCTTCTTTATGGCAAAAATGATGAAATGATATGCAAAGTGATCTAGGTTGGATGATGAATGCAATGAGAGATGTGGGTATTTGGATAAGCAATTGAAAGTGCATGTAATGAAAGCTTCTAAATGCAACAATGGAGGTTGAATGCAAGTATGCAAGTGCTTGAGATTGAGAGTGTTGAATTGCTTGAATGTGATATGAGTGAATGAATGAAAAATGATAAAAAAATCTTCCATTCTAAGGGAAGAGTCTCTAGAGAATTGAATGGCTAGGATTAGCCAAAATGGACAAGATGAAGGGCTATGGTGATGGGTGAAGCCACAATAGTGGTTTACAATTCAAGTGAGAAAGGAAAACTCATGAAAAATGACCCCAAAGCAAAAAAATGATTTTGGGGGTTCGTACGAACCTACTGGTTTGATCGAATGCATTAGGGGTTCGCTCGAACCAATGTTTGAGCGAACCCCTTTAAATTTTGGCTGCCAAAA
>VDFB02333623.1:0-42015 GCA_007258455.2 Sequoia sempervirens | reverse complement strand
TTTCTAGTCCATGATTATTATACCCCTTTTGCATGTTTTCATTATGCTTACATTGTGTTTGCATTGAGTTTTATATGTTTGCATTATTTATTTTTTTGCATTATGTTAGGCTTTTGTTTTCATTATGTATACTTAATGTTTTTCTTGTTGCATTGCACCTCACATGTGTGTGTTCCTTTTTCCTTACATTTTTGTGACATAGGATCTTTAGCTTAGAGGCTAGCACATCCCTTAAATTTGATGTTGCCATCTCTCCTCAACATTTAGATAAAATAGCCTATCTTGGCTTATCCTTACTTCAGTGTGACCATAAGCATAAGTTCATACTCTCATTGAAGTGGAGGTTGAATGTAGCATAAAAAATTGTCACCCTTGATACTTTCATGCTAGGATTACCTCCCCTTTATGTTCTTAGATATAATTATGCTTTTAATTTATCTATTTTATAGTAATCTTTGGAAAATTAGAAGTTTAAGTAGGATTAAGGAATTATTTTTTATGTAACGATACTTAATTCCAAAAAATAGTACTAGATTAGGGTGCTAGCACCTCTATCTGACCTATTTTTTCCCCAATTCAAATATGTTGTTGTTGGTATTCTAAAATTTATAAATTCAAAACCATTTATCAATTATCAATAATTAACTTATGGGAAATTAAATAATTGCATATAAATACAAGTCTTTTTAATCATTTGAAAACCAATCAATTTTGAGAAGTAATAATAGAATTTTAAATTGATCAATTGAGTACTCAAGATAAGAATCAACAAAATTATATAGCAACCTCATTTCATTCAAGCATCATGTTAGTAACACACCATATTTTCATGTGATTTTTTAATGTTTCATGTCTATTTATTTTGTGAGTATTAATACTTTAAGGACATCAAATCAAACATCAATTTCTCTTTGAAGGTGATGAATGCAATGAATTCAATGCATAAAGGAATATAGATCTAAGTAGTGAGTTTCAACAATTATCAATTTGTCACACGATTATCATTTAGCTTCTACACAACTGAGGTTAAGCTCTCTTTCATATCATAATAGCCATTATAGTGTTAGAAATACCAAAACATTGTTTGATTTAGGCAATCCCTATACAACTCAACCTTTTCACCTCTTCCTTGTGTTTAGATTACAAATCTTAAGTGAATTGTAAAATGATTGAAGAACTAATTGTTCATTAAATTATTCAAGTCCTACAAGTCAATAAATTAGGGAAAGTAGAATTTAATTGTGACAATTAAGCTTTCAACACTAGGTCTAGTAGAGGAAAACCTATAGGATAGGACCAATAGAGATTTGAATTATGATTTTTATTTTTTTCATTTCTATTTCTAGGGCACCAAAAACCTTGTACAACCTTTTCAATCTTAGATCTATATTCTAGGTTCCCCTATGTCTCCATCATACTCTTCTAAACTTTTTTTTTGGCTTTTAACTTTGGATGCTTTTTTTAAATCATAATAGTTCATTAAATTTTTTTGGTTAGTATAGCTGCATATTTACACTATGAAATTAAATCAATTGAACAATAGCAAATCAAATTAGTCACACATTTTTCCAAAATGGACTAAAACCTAGATCCACAATTTTGGCACTTATGTTGAGATTGGTAGCCAAGTGGGTGTTTGAGATTAATTTTAGTACCATTTCCATTATGATATAGGAAAAAGGGATGGTTTGGACCTTAAATCCATTTTCATTATATCACAATACCTTTATATTACATCAATAATATCATCTTATAGCTCAAATGAGATGTCCTTACAACCAACTAGGTCATACAATTATAGGTGATTATTAGTGTTTATTCCTAGTATTTTGATGGTCATGTAATCATCATGTTAACCACCATTTCTCTATTAAGAGAGATCAATATTGGTTGACAAGATTATATTAGGCTTAATAGTTAAGGAATCTAAAATTAGAAAATTCATTGAGTTGGCATCATGCACTTAAATGGCCTCAAAGGGAAAAAATTGGTTTGTAGGAAAGGTAATCTTCATAAATTTGGAAGCATTAAGATCTTAAAAAACACTTTTTTCTTTGACATTTTTCACTGTAGTAGAACCTATGTTTAGTGAAGAATATGACCTAATGAAGGTAGTCTCAGAAACCCACAAGTCCTTAGAATATGTCATTGTGGAATTTTGAGTTTGTCATATTAAATTTTCTTTCTCAAACATGCCATTTTACAATAAAATTTCCTTTACCAAATCAAGGTTTTTTTTGTAATGCTATGTTTTTGGCTCCTCCTACTTTCATTTCACCTTTTATATTATGCATAATATTTTTCCTCCCTCACTTGGAAGCATTTTCTTTGTATTTTACAATATTTTTATATGCCCTACTTTTATAGGATATATTTTCTAATAGATAATCATTACAAAAATATTAGATATCTTGAATTATCTTCATTACATGACATCAAAAGATTGTCATATAAATAATAAACTTCCTAATAAATTTTATTATTATCAATATACCACTTTTATTGTCTATATAGAAAAAGGAATATTTTTCATACTTTTCCCAATCCTTTTAATCATATTTTCAAATATATTAATTTTAATATCTAATTTGAGTAATTTATAATTATGATTATGTTAAGAGAAACTATTACTCTCTACCCTTAAAAAAATAAACTAGACATTAAATTTCATCTTCTTTTAAATGTAATGGAGAAATTTGTATACCTATGTTTATTTTCTTTTTACTATATGTTAAATTAAAAATATTAATTTAATATATTGCTTTTTCATCATGCTCTCCAAATATTAGTAAAGCTCTTTCTCTTTTTAAGGTCGCTTGCATGTCAAATCCTATGCTGGTCAATCATAGGGTAATAGAGCGAGAAAGATGTGCACTTCCATTTGATTGAAAAATTGTAGATCTTTTATATCACATGAATTCTAGGTTCATGCTACCAATTGTTGTATTCCCAAATTAGTGTTAAGATTCTCAATTCCCACCTTAACAAGATGTTCATAGAAAAGTTACAAAGTAATAAAAGGGACAAGCTCACCATGATGAGATTCACCTCCTTCATTCATTTATGCACTTCCCTTCAAGATTATCAAAATTTTGTAGGTAGGAGTGAATCAAAAACCACCTCTACCCATCTTGAAAATTTTGAAGCTTCAAGAAAAAACACCTACTAGCCTTTTAGAAAAAAAATATTAAAGTTTCCTTCAACTAAGTTCCACCTCCCAACCTTCTTAGCTAGTTGATATCGAAGTTTCTGATTGTTGGGATCTAGAACCTAACAAAATATAAATTTCCATCCTTAAGATGGGACTCATTCACCACTGATGGCAAATCAATCCTCTCCCAAAATTTTGTGAAATCAAGGACCAATTTTGTAACAACAAATTTGAGCTTGTCTTCTTGTCGAGTTGTCAAAGTAAAATCTGTAGAAAATAGACTGTAGGTTGCCTTCAAGCTTAAAATAGGTTTGATTTGACTTGAAACACTTTGTTGACTTGTTGATCACCTTTCAACACCTAATTGATATATAGATCTACATACACAAGTCTACAAAGGTATATGCAAAAGGGTAAAAATGGTTAAGGGTTAGGTTATAGGGATTTTCCTTGGTCAAATCCTGATTTGGTAATCAAACCCTTAATGAAAAAATGGAATGAAATGAACAAGGAAAGATGAATGAAAAATGCAAAAATTTGTCCTAAACTCCCACTAAAACTTACATTTGAAGAAATCTTAAGATAATATTCATTTAGGACTTTCCTCCCACAATACTTGATTGATGCTTGATTGAATGAAGTGCAAAGTGCTCAAATGTGATTTTGAAGATGAAACTGAGTGAATGAGAAGATTGCTTGAATAAGATTAGAGTGTAAAATAGGGAAAAACACTTATTTATACACACTTGTGCCTTAGTAGCTTAGGTGATGCCACCTCATGAAGCTAACCTCAGGAGTAATTTTTGAATAAAATCCAAAAGAAATTTGAAATATTTTGAATTTTGGGCCCAGGAGGGACTCATTAGCCAACCATGGTGAAATGGGTCCCCTCTGGTGAACGAAGAGAAGTGGAGTGAAATTTAGGAGTAATTAAAAGCATTTGTAATTTGTTTGTCCGAGGTTTACATTAAAAATATACCTATTTAATCATAGCGGTGAATAAAGGAATTGAAATAAAAACATAAAGAAAGGGTGTAGAAATGAGTGGAATCAAACCTATATGAGAAACATGAATCTTGTGACCAAAGAAGACTTTACAAGCAGCTTCAAAATAGGACTTGATAAATTGATGAAAAGGTGATTTTTTAGTTGAATTGTAATCAATAGATTCTAGAAAAGTGTAGAAATTTTTTACAACACCTTTTACAAGGCGTCCTGAAAATTTGAATTTTAAGGACCTAATGTTAATGTTTAAGCCACATTGCAACATTAAATCAAAGCAAAATGGACCAAGCATTGTGAAGAAAGACCTAAAATACCATGAAAATGTCAAGGGCCATTTTTCTATGATGGGGGTACTTGTTGATTCTTAGATCCCATGTGCGAGACTTGTCGAGCGTGGCAATTTGCTTCTTAGGAGGGCACAAATTTTCCTCCTTGCAGTTAAGCAGGGAATTCTTTGTGTAGGTCCTTAAGATCCATCTCACGAGGTGTAAAGATTTAACCTTTGAAGTTGATTCATTTGGTGGTTACTGTGGCATTGGAGGTTGAATTTTTATTACATCGAAGCACATAAATTTTGTTGACACCATAAGCAAAGCGTGTGAGAAGTTTGTTTGATCCCACACACCTTCATCAGGGTGAGAATAGTCCATGGCAGTGGTCGAAACCTCTATATCAACATATCCAAAGAGCGATGGAAGAGTGTTTGACATCAAAGAAATCTAATTGATGTGTCCAAAATTTTGCTTGGAAGAGAAATTCCCATCAAATTTGCATAGGAAGATTGGAGAATTGGCCCATGGTAAAAGATAGGTTTGAAGCTTCCAATTTTGTTTCTACTTGCATTAATGATTCAAAAGGCCCCAAAATAATTAAATGAGGAGCAAGATGTGCAAAAGCCAAAAATACAAAAATTTAATGGGAGACCTTACATGCCTATTCATCCCTTAATTGTAGTCGAGCACATGTTCACGAGGGAAGGGGTGAGTTTTTCAAAATTTCATCCCCTAGTCCTATGGTAAATAAGCCCTAGTTCTTTTTTAGGCCAATGGGGGCTTAAACCTGTGCCTATTTTTCCCTCTATTTTTTTATTTTTTGGTGCAAATTTTTGCAAACAATTTTGAAATTATTTTGCATAATATGTGGAAAACTTCAGTGTAATAAATTTTGCTTGGTATCTCAAATTTGAGTACCATTTTTGAAAAAAAAAAATTCACCATGAATCCAAATAGCATATTATTGCACTTATATTATAATGTGTCTACTTATGCCCCTTTTTGGGTTAGTTGCAAATCACTCCTATTAAGTTCCCAATTGGGGGAATCAAACAAATAATCAAGGGGGTAATCTTGGTGTTTTTGGATTCTAAATTTGTTGGTTCATGTGATTATGTCTCTCATAATAAATCCCTTCCATTTGAGTGTTCTTCGTAATCCTCCTCATAAATGGAAAATTAAATGTGGATATCGTAAAATTGAGCAAATGAATCAGAATCTTCTCAATCATGATGTTGCCTTACTTGATCCTCTAGTCACAAAACATACATAAACATCATCCAACCTCACTCAAACATCTTCTTAAACATCAACATTTGAGGATGTGTAGAGCCTCTCATGATATTGTTCTCTTATGATACTATGTGGATACTATTTACATTTGATACATGCTCGAGATTACATTGGTGATTGTTTTTCCTATTTGGCTTATGTGTTTTGCTTGAATGCACATGATACTATTATATGATGTTGATAATATAATGATGCATGGTGTGATCTTTACCTATTTTTTCTATATTGTGTGGTCATGAAAATTGTTTAATACTCGTTTCTTGGTATGTATGATGATGTGTTGATGTTTGAAGCTTGGGTGAGGGGGCCGGTGTTGCATCACTCATTCGTGAGCACCTTGCCACACCGTAATTCTCTCTCACAACACACTTGACATTAGATATATAGGTTGTTTCAACACTTTGGTTTATGCAGGGCTACAAGTACTAGGCACTAACTTCACCCGCATCGTCGTGTCTGAGCATGCCCAACATACCCAATGGATAAGAAGTGGTTTAAGGATTTGACAAGGAAGTGTCCCCATCTGTATCTATTATCTGTCAGTACTCTATCCTGTTATGGTATTGTATTGTTTCATGTTGATCATTTCAAGTCATAAATCTTGATGTATTTATCATGTTATTTGCATGCGTATAACTTTTGATAATTGGTTCCTCAATATGGACTTAATTATGACAATAAATTACATTATTAATTTTTTTAGGGAATCTTAATAACTAACAATATTAAATTAATGTACAAATTATGAATAAATTGAAATGCAAATGAAAACACAAAATTGCATTTATAAATTATGTTTATTTTATTTATTTTTTAAAATAAACTAAAGTGGATTAATAATCTACAAAGTTTAAAATTTGAGTTTAAATTACTCAATAAGTTTTAAATTTAAATTTTAAATTAATTGATAGAGGGAAGTAATAAAATATTACGAAATGGATTTTAAAGAAAATTAAAATTAAAATAATAAAATCTAATGTTTTTAGGTGTTATTATAAATATTTATATATTTATTGAAAGTTTAAGCTGGGATTTGTTAAAATTAAATACAAGGTGCTTGAGGTCATAAAATGAAAAAAAGAGAGCAAGTTTTCTACCTATAAACTTCTTTTAACTAAAGAAACTATGGGGGATTTGCTGGGAATTGTGGGAAAGTTGGAAAGAAAGCATAAGGGAAGAGGCTGCCAGGGGGAAGAATTTTGGAGAAGGAGAAAAGAATTTACAGCAAGGTGGATAAAGGGATGGGAGAAGAAAAGAAAAGAGAAGAGAGAAGGAGATTCCATGAGGGAAGCTATAGCTCAGCTCTAACCTAAAATTCTTACAGGTTGGTTCCCTCCTATATTTTTTATTACCCAAGCTATTCCCCTCTTAGTTTAAACGTCTCTACAAGTCCATTGTCAACACTTGTCTATGTTGCACCACTTGAAAACAAAATATTGTTAATATCGTCATAATAGAAAGCTTACCTTGATCAGGTAAAGTTGAAATTCCAAACTTGAGATGGGTGAGGGTGATTTCTATTTTATATTTCATGTGCTATTTTAAATTAGACCCCATTCCTAATTATTCAATGACTGCAAAACAATTATTGCTTTCACCAGTGGTGTTGAGTTATTCCTTTTGCTTTAGAGTAAATAATGTTTCTGATGCCATGGGTGACCTATCACTACTGTAGCATTTAGCCTAATTTTTTGTAAGGGAATTAAACAACCTCTTTGATATCTTCATCAACTTGTCCTAGCTGCAATACTTGAACATAGATTACTGTAGAGGTTTATATAATCTCTCTGATCACATTGTCAACCTATCTTAGCTGCCACACTTGATTGTAATAGGAAGTTTAAAGTTTTAATAAACAAAAAAAATCCCTCCCATTTTGGCATATGCAAAGATGGTAAAGGTTGTAGAAAGTTGGCTTTACTTTGGTTAAAGAATTAGAGGAGGTAAAGGTTGCAAAAAAATTGGCTTTACTTGGGTAAAAATTATAGGAGATAGGTTAAATAATCTATTTAATTCCATTATCTTCCTCCCCTAGTGCCCTAACATAATAGGGAGTTTAAATGTCTAAATAAATAACTTTAATTTATTTCTTTTATTTTTAGGAAAAAGGTTGTTCTACATTTTGTTTTTGGGAATTGCTTTATATTGCACTACCTTATGGTCTTAATAGTTACCCCCAATCCATTATCTTCCTACCCTAGTGCCCCCCTAACATAATAGGGAGTTTAGTGGTCTAAATAAATAACTTGCACTATTTCTTTTTAATTTTTAGGAAAAAGTTTGTTCCCATTTTTGTTTTCTGAGGATGAATGTAATTTTGGATGACTTTATATATTTTTGTTTGTTGTTTTGTCAGTTAGTTTACTATAATTATACTCACGGGATAGTAATCTCCAGCATGTCGGCCGATTGGCGGAGTTATATGCACTTTTATACAATTTTGTACATATACATACACATAGTAGGATTAACATAAAAGAAAATTCTAATGTATAAGAATTAAACGATTTTATATATAATGATATCTGAGAAGATTCAAGCATTTTTTAGACCAAGTGAGTACGCATTGTTCTCCTAAAAAGTTGATTTAAGTAAATTGAGTAGTATTTATTCAAAACCCAATTACATTAAAATTAGATTTAATTCAATTGCATTTTAAGTTTGATCTATTTTCAGATTATTTTCCAATACATTTAATTGGTCTGTAATTACAAAATTAGTTAAAGTTAAACTTAATTACTTTTGATCTCTGATCTGTGTGTATGTAATTTTTTTTTGATTAAATTAGTTACTTAAACATGTTATGATGAATTAAATTTATCATTTTTAAATAATCAAATATATATGTAATGTTATATTTTAAACTTTAATTATTTGAGGAAATGTTATTGTTTTGATCTATTTCCAAAATGCATTTTAAGTTTGATCTATTTTTATTTTCCAATACGTTTAATTGGTATGTAATTACAAAATTAGTTAAAGTTAAACTTAATTACTTGTGATTTGTGATCTGGGCATATGCAATATATTTATTAAATTAGTTATTCTAAACAATCATGTTATAATAAATTAAATTTATCATTTTAAATAAATATATATATATGTAGGTTATATTTTAAATTTTATTTATTTTGGAGAAATGTTATTGTTCTGATATATTTCAAATTGCATCTTAAGTTTGATCTATTTTCATATTATTTTCCAATATGTTTAATTGGTCTATAATTACAAAATTAGTTAAAGTTAAACTTAATTACTTTTGATCTGTGATCTGGGCGTATGTAATAATATTTTGATTAAATTAGTTACTGTAAATAATCATGTTATAATGAATTAAATTTATCATTTTAAACAAAAAAATTATATATGTAGGTTATAATTTTAATTTTAATTATTTTGGAGTAATGTTATTGTTCTGATATATTTCATAGTTCATAACACATTTAGATTAGATTTGTTTCCAAGTGCATTTAAAATTAGCTTTAATTTCAAACTATTTAAAGTTAAAATTAATTAGAATTTTTGCTAGTAAATGGTGATTACAATTAAATTGTCCATTTTGGAATTAAATTAGAATTAGCTAAGGTGATCAATTTTAATTTCAATTTTTTAAAATTTAAATTTAATTACAAATTCTTTTATTAGAATGTGATTGCGATTAAATTTTCCAAGTTGAAATTAAAATTAGAATTAGCTAAGGAGGAGTCATCAATGTAAATAGTAGATTTTTAATTAAATTTATTCAGTTTAAAAGTAATTAAATGTATACGTTACCTTTTTAATTAAATTTATTAATTTCGTAATAACAGATGTATAGGTTATATTTCTATATAATTAGTTTGAGATAACCAAGTGTATAAGTTAGGAATGTCAAATTAAGAAAAGACCCAATGGATTACATATTCTAGAGCTTACCCTTTTAAAGGAAATTACGATCAAAATTGCACATAATTATAGTTAATCATATAATAATTCATTACACTATCTTGAGTAGGATTGGATTATGTTTACATACAAGTGAATGGATATTTATAGCTTATTTATGTTTTTCCCTTGACTTATTCTGCTATCGAAGTAATCTTTATATATAGACATGTTTTTTGATGAGTTGGGAACCCATCAAGCCTAAGTCACTCCCTTTGATAGGTCATGGGTGTAGGTTTGTTAGACTTCCAGAGGCATTGGGAAACCTGTTTGTGTTGAATTTTTCCATGATTAGGTATTTTTGTTGACCTTTGTTTCTCTTTGTTGAGCTTTTGGGTTTACCTTGCTCCATGGTTGCTTTACATTTTTATGGTTATGAATTTGAGTGAGATGGTTCATGCCTTGTTCGTGCTTCTATCTTGTGAAATTTTATGTTCGTACACCCCTTGATCGTTGTGAGTTTCATTTTGGAATTGTTTGTGAGGGTGGCTCTTCATGGTGGCTAGAGCATGAAGGGACTGCTAGGGAAGCCCATGGAAGAGTTTTCTAATCAAGTGATAATATAATTAATGTACTAGTGGGTGTGGGTAGTTAAATATTAACCAAGATTAAATTTTGTGCCTCACCCATACCATTAGTGCTCTCATAGGCTAAGGATGGGATGATAAGATGTAGTTGTTAAGACCACAACCTTGTATTAATGAAAGTTAGGTGGTCTCACATGAGTCACCCTATGTAGCTGCACCTTGAGATAGGCAACCTGGATAACCATAGATGGAAGTTGTACCTTGTGATAGGTTTCCAGGATAATCCATGTAAGGCCATGGGATGACACTCTCCCATAGTACCTATGTACTTTCCTTTGCTCGATAGCCTCTAGAAGTGTTGATGTACTTGTTGATGTACTTGTGGATGTACTTTGTGATGTTTTATGTTAGTGTTGATGTTAGCCTTGTTTTCTTGACCTTGATTGGATGTGTACCCTTCCTTGTCATCTCCTAGCACAAGGGGTGGACCTTCAGCTCCATGTGGTTAGGTGGAACATGCTATGCACCCATTGGGTTCCCAGGATGTGTTCATGATGTAGACATGGATGTAGAGTTCCAAAGCTTCAATTGGATGAAGACTGATCTTCATTTTGTACCTTAAACCTCATTTATGTAATTATCCTTGTACTCAATGTATCCCTCCCATGATATAAGGGAAGCTTTATGTATTGTACCATTGTATCCTTGATGCATTGTATCTATGGAAATACACTCCACAATTGTAATATTGAATTATGAATTCAAAATAAAATCAACGATGCTTATATTTTCATCTCTTGATTATGAATGATTATAAGTTATCATTTTGTAATATTTGTTGTGTTTATTCTTTCATTTCATAAAATTTTATGCATCGCAGTGATCCTTTTGTGTACCTCTAAGGATGTGAATGGCCTTGTAAATGTATAAATGTTGTTCCTACAATGCTAGTACATATTCATTATAAGTAATATTTTTCTTTTGAACAAAAAAAAAGAATTGTTGTATTTGTTTTCCTTTGGGTTTCACATGGTGGGGCATTACACCATTGGTATCAGAGCCAAGGTTTACAACTTTGGGTACTCTAGGTTAATTGTGCCCATTAAGATAAACTTTATGCTTAATTCTTGATCTAACATATTCCTCTCTGATGTCACATAGGAACATGCCTTAGGTTAAAGGTTGTGTCCATGGTAGAGGTCGAGGAGGTGGTGGCTATAGAGCGATCCATGAAATTGCTCCATCACAAAGTTCCCACGATTCAGAACATGAGGAACAACAGGGATCTCAAAATCATTCAAATGGAGGAGGTCCAAATTGAGAGATGCCCAAAATGGATGGCTTGTGGTTATGACAGTTGTTAGTGGAGGTGTTTGTCCATTTAGGTTGTAGGGTAGAAGGAGAACAACAAGTAGAGAGGGAAAGGGAGAGGTCTCTGAGGCAAAAGGAAGTATCAATAGAGCAAGATGTAGTAGTGGCAGGTCACATGAGGGATCTATTGAGAGCTCATCCTCCCACTTTCGATGGTGTTGGTAGAGGAGTTGAGGCAGAAACATGGCTAATAGACTTGGATTGTTTCTTTGCGATGCATCCTTACAGAAACAATACTCGGGCTTGGTGCACCATTATGCACCTCAGAGGCTTCACATCTACATGGTGGCATCTAGAACATAAACTACACCTAGATATCAATATGGTGACTTGGGAGTTCTTTTTGGAGAGATTTAGAGTATGTTTCCTCTTAGATCATTGGAGGAAGCACTGAGCAGATGAATTTAATTAGCTAAGGCAAATGGAAATGCTAGTTGATTAGTATGAGTGCCGATTTTATGAGTTCAAGTAGTATGCAGGAATTGGAAATGATAAGGTGATGTTGGTTCAACATTTTGTTAGGGGTTTAAATGCCTGAATCAGTGGAGGTAGCCATTGAGAATGCTCATTTGGTAGAGGAAACTTTGGCCATGGCATGGGGAGGCCACACAGGGGTGCAAATTGGTAGTGCATCTACTTTTGGTTTTGGTTCTTGAGGTAGGAAACCTCAAGTTGTAGGATCTTCTTGAATTCATCATGAGCCATCTAAAGGTGGAAAAAAATTGTAGCCTAAGCACAAAATTTTCCAATATCAGCAGAGCAGTAGAACTCAGTTAAAAAATAAATAGAGTTGGTAGTGTAATCAGCGTGATTGTTTTGAGAAACCTACTCAGAGTTCATAGTTAGCTCCTAGTCAAATCAATTACTAGTATTTTAGTGCACCTTTAGGAGGTGGAGGTTTTGGTTGAGGTACAAGTTGCTTCTCCTATGGTCAATGGGGACATATTGCTAGACAATGTCCATAGGAGAAGACTTTAGAGTCCAGTTAGAGGCCAGGTGCTTCTGATCCAATAGTGGGTGATGTAGGCAGATCTCATCGAGTCTTTGTGATAGTTGAAAACCATCAAGCAGATCAATAGGACACTATGGTTGGGGCATTAGTTGTGTTACAAGACACTAGTATAGCTATTCTATTTGATTATGGTGCATCAGATTGATTTATTTCCCCTTCAATAGTAGAGCATTGTAGACCAGTGGCAACAAGGCAAGGCATTAAGTGGTAGGTCAAATTGGCCTTCAAGGAAAAGTTAGTAGTTGAATCATTTGTTTAGGGTTGTGTTTTGAAAATTGGGTCGTTGGTGACTAAGGTGGACCTTCGAATCCTAGCCCTTGGGTCCTATGATGTTTTTTTGGGTATGGATTGGCTGAAATGCTCACCATGCAATAATAGATTATCACCACAAGGTTGTATGATGTGTAGATGGTTCAGGAAACGAAGTGGAGATTGTCAGCATACAAAGACCCATCTCATTGTATATGATATTTTCTATGCAATTGAAGATGTGTTTCCATTAGGGCTGTTAGTTGTTTGCTATGTTGGTTAATGACTTGGAGTTGGGATAAAGTCAAGAGGTGTCATTGGATGACTATCCTCTCCTTAAGGAATTTTCAAATGTTTTTCTTAGTGAGATTCTAAGAATGCCACCAAAGCATGACATTGAATTTAGGATTGACCTTGTGCCTAGAGTTGAGCCTATATCTTAGGCTCTACATTGAATGACAACTCAAGAGCTTCAGGAGCTTCATCTGCAGTTAGAGGAACTTTTAGCAAAAGGGTTCATTCATTCTAGTGTTTCCCCGTGAGGAGCACTAGTTATTTTCATAAAGAAGAAGGATGGTTCCCTCCATTTGTACATCGACTACAGGTAGCTTAATAAGGTGACAATGAAGAACCGGTACCCTTTCCCAAGAACTAATGACCTATTTGATTAGATAAAATGGGCTCAGGTATTTTCAAAAATAGATCTTAAGTCAGGATACCATCAATTGCGGATAGCTAAAGTTGATATTCACAAAACAACATTTTGCACTTGGTAAGGGCATTATGAATTCACTGCTATGTTGTTTAGGTTGATGAATGCACCATCAGTTTTCATGTGCCTAATGAATGAAGTGTTCCGTACCTTCTTGGAAATATTTTTTATAGTGTTCCTCGATGACATTCTAATATACCCAAAAACCATGGAGGAACACGAAAAATACTTGAGACAAGTGTTGCAATGCTTAAGAGACAATCAGTTGTATGCTAATTTGGCTAAGTGTGAGTTTTATAAGACTAAAGTGAAATACTTGGGTAACGACATCTCTAGGGAAGGTATCTCTATGGATCCTTCAAAGATTCAAACCATAGTTGATTGGCTTGCACCCACAAATGTTCATAGTATTCACAGTTTTATAGATTTGGCAAGCTGCTATCGGTGGTTCATGGTGGGATTTTGAAGGATTGCACATCCCATCACTATCCTTCAGAGAAAAGGAAAGAAGTTTGTTTGGTCAGAATAGTGCTAGTTAGCTTTTCAGACCCTTAAGGAAAAGCTGACCAATGCACTGATTCTATCAGTTCCTAATCCTGCTAGGGAATTCATAGTTTGTACAGATGCTTCCTTGGAAGGTTTGGGATCCATTTTGATGCAAGAGGATTTTTTGATTGCTTTTGAGTCCTGCAAGCTCAAGGACCATGAGCTAAATTACCCTACACATGATTTAGAGTTAGTTGTAGTTGTCCATTCCCTTGTGAGATGGAGGCACTTTTTATTAGGGCATCATTTTGAGCTTCATAGCGATCATGATAGCTTGCAATATATCTTTATGTAGCCAAACCTGAATGCCAGATAGAGGAGATGGATGGATTTTATTTGTGAATATATTTTTGAGGTTAAGTACATCTAGGGCAAGGAAAACATAGTGGTAGATGCTTTGAGTCAGAAAAGGCATGAGATATCTATTGTAACTCTTGATGTGGATTTGAGGACCCAGATCCTTGCAACACTTCCTAAAGATAGTTGGTATCAAGAAGTGAATGTAGAAATTGAGTCAGATAGGATTCTAGAGGGAAATTTTTATGGTTATGCTTTGGAATCTAATGGGCTTTTGCAATTTTTGGGTCATATGAATGTACCTCCTATAGAGGGTTTTTGTACCCTAGTCATGACTGGGGCACATCAGGCTCCCTATTCTCCTCATCCGGGAGTCAAGAAAATGTATGCGGACCTTCATTCACTGTACTTTTGTGCTGGAATGAAGAGAGACATTGCAAAATTTATGGTGAGATGTTTGGAATGTCAGAGAGTTAAGGAAGAACAACATCCTGTAGGTCTTTCACAACCTCATCTCGTTCCTAAATGGAAGTGGGATATCATATTAGTAGACTTTATTGTTGGTTTACCCATTTCTTCTCATCGACATGATGTTATCATGGTCACTATTGATAGGTTGACCAAGGTGGCACACTTCTCTCCCATCCAATCCTCCTATACTGTGTCCTTTGTAGCCATAATTTTCATGGAGGATATTGTTCGACTGCATGGGATTCCATGAAGGATTATTTTTTATTGATATCCGGTGTTCACTTCTACATAGTGGACATCATTGTAGCATTCCTTAGGAACCCAAATGAACTTTAGTTTTTCCTACCACCCTAAGACAGATAGTCAAACTGAGAGAGTCAACTAGGTTCTTGAGGACATGCTGTGTATGTATGTGATGGATTAGCAGTCTTGTTGGGAGGACTATTTGCATCTAGTAGTTTGCTTACAATAATGGCTATCATAGCTCGATTGGTATGGCTCCCTTTTAGGCATTATATGGCCATCATTGTTGGACCCCGTTGAGTTGGGACTGTCTTGAGGACTGAGTTATGCTTGGACCAAAAATGCTTTAGGATATGGAGCAACAAGTTGCTCGAATCAATGAGCACTTAATAGTAGACTAGGATAGGAAAAATAAGTATGTTGATGCTCATAGGATTGACCATCAGTTTTCAGTTGGAGATCGAGTTTTCTTGTGAGTGCATCCATGAAAGATTTCAATCTGTTATAGAAAAGGCTCTAAGCTTGCACATCGTTTTATGGGACCATTCGAGGTGTTGGAGAGAATTGGCTCCATTACTTATCACCTAATGTTTCCACCTAGTCTATCATGCATTCATGATGTGTTTCATGTTTTTGTACTCAGACCTTATCATCTAGATGTTTCTCATGTGCTTGATTTGAATGTGTTGCAGGTTGAGGATGGGTAGTTGGCACTCGAGCCCATCGTCATGTTGCAGCATAGGAGACTCATACTCAAGGGCAGAGAGATTGAGCAGGTGTGGGTCCAATGGGACCCTAATGATGAGTCATCAATATCATGGGAGAATGCCTCCCACATCTAAGAGCCTTTTCCTTTTTTGTGTTCTGGCCTCTCATGATATTGTTCTCTTATGATACTATGTGGATACTATTTATGTTTGGTGCATGTTTGAGATTACATTGGTGATTGTTTTTCCTATTTGGCTTATGTTTTTTGCTTGGATGCACATGATATTATTATATGATGTTTATAATATAATGATGCATAGTGTCATATTTACCTATTTTTGCTATATTGTGTGGTCATGAGAGTTGTTTAATACTCATTTCTTGTTATGTATGATGATGTGTTGATGTTTGAGGCTCAGATGAGGGGGAAAATGTGGCATCATTCATTCATGAGTTCCCTACCATGCTGAAATTCTCTCTCACAATGTACTTGACATTAGATATATGGGTTGTTTCAAAACTTTGTTTTATGTAGGGCTGAATGTACCGGGCACCGACTTCACCAACATCATTGGGTCTAAGCATGCCCAACATACCCAATGGATAAGAAGTGGTTTAAGGATTTGACAATGAAGTCTCCATGTCCATGTCTGTCGTTTGTCAGTACTCTGTCCTGTTATGGTATTGTATTGTTTCATGTTGATCGTTTCAAGTCGTAAATCTTGATTTCTTTATTGTGTTATTTGGATGTGTATAACTTTTGATAATTGGTTCCTTAATATGGTTCCTGTATCAGTCCTAGTCATTGGTTGTGTTCATTTAGGCCTTGTTTTGGAACTTCATAGCTCATTTTTATAATATGGACTTAATTATGACAATAAATTAAATTATTAATTTTTTTAGGGAATCTTAATAATTAACAATATTAAATTAATGGACATATTATAAATATATTGAAATGCAAATGAAAACACAAAATTGCATATATAAATGATGTTTATTTTAATTTTTAAAAAATAAAATAAAGTTGATTAATAATCCACAAAGTTTAAAATTTGAGTTTAAATTATTTGACAAATTTTAAATTAATTGATAGAGGGAAGTAATAAAATATTACCCCTAAACTAAAGTTAAAAAAAAGGTAAATTAGAAAAATAAATAATGTTTAGGTGTGTACGAATATTTATATATTTATTAAAAGTTTTACCCCCCAGATTTGATTGCACATGATATAATTAAAATAATAAAATTAACTTGTAATTCCTTCCCACTATAGTTGAGAATAGTGGGGGTAGATTTCTTATTTTGCTAAATTCCTCCAAGTGTTATGCTAGGTAAATACAAGGTGTCGAGTGTAAAATGAAAAAAAGGAAAGTTTTCCACCTGTATACCTTTCTTTAGTGAGAAACTATGGGTATTTTGTTGGAATTTATTGGGAAAGATGGTAAAATAAAAGTGTAGGGAAGAATTTTCAGAGAAGGAAAAGAAAATTTGGAAAGAGGATAAAAGTGGGAAAAGAGAGAAAGTTGCAGGGAAGCATAGCTCCATCTCTAACTACAGATTTCTTCAGGTTGGTTCCTCTATATTTTATTTCAAGCTATTCCTTCTTAGTTTAAATAATCTCTCCAAGTCCATTGTCAACTTGTCTCTGTTGTAGCACTTGAAAACAAAATATTGTCAATATGCTATCATAATAGAAAGCTTACCTTGATCGGGTGAAGTTTAAATTCCAAACTTGAGATGGGTGAGGGTGATTTTTATTTTATATTTCATGTGCTATTTTAAATTAGACCCCATTCCTAATTATTCAATGAATACTAAACCGTTATTGCTTTCACCAGTTGTGTTGAGTTATTCCTTTTGCTTTAGAGTAAATATTCTTTTTGATACCATGGGCGACCTATCACTACTACAACATTTAGCCTAAATTTTTGTAAGGGAATTAAACAAGCTCTTTGATATCTTTATCAACTTGTCCTAGCCACAATTCTTGAACATAGAATATTGTAGAGGTTTAGATAATCTTTGATTGCATTGTCAACCTATCTCAGCTACCAAACTTGATTGTAATAGGAATTTTAAAGTTTTAAATTAAAAAAAAATAAAAATCTCTCCCATTTTGCATATGAAAACATGGTAAAGGTTGCCGAAAATTCAATTTACTTGGGTAGAAAAAAAATTATAGAAGATAAAAGTTGTCAGAAATTGGCTTTACATGGGTAAAAAAAATATAGGAGATAAAGGTTGCAGAAAATTGGCTTTACTAGGGTAAAAATGATAGGAGATAGGTTAAATAATCGGTTTAATTCCATTATCTTCCTACCCTAGCACCCTAACATAATAGGGAGGTTAGAGGTCTAAATAAATAATTTTAATTTATTTCTTTTATTTTTATGAAAAAGGTTATTCTACATTTTTCTTTGGAAATTGCTTTATGTGCACTACCTTATAGTGCTTAATAATTCTTTTCTGGGATGAATGTAATTTAGGATGGCATTATATATTTCCTTGTTTGTTTAATTAGGTGTTTACTATAGTATACTTTGGGATACTAATCTCCAAAGCAATCAGTTGCTAGTAGTTATATGCACTTTTATACAATTTTGTACATATACATGCACATAGTAGGATTAACATAAAAGAAAAATCTAATGTATAAGAATTAAACAATTTTATATATAATGATATTTGAGAAGATTCAAGCATTTTTAAATCAAATAGACCCAATGAGTATGCATTGTTCTCTAAACAAGTTGATTGAAGTAAATTCAGTATTATTTTTATTCAAAACCAAGTTAAATTGAAATTAGATTTAATTAAATTACATTTTAAGTTTGATCTATTTTCATATTATTTTCCACTATGTTTAATTGGTCTGTAATTACAAAACTAGTTAAAGTTAAACTTAATTACTTTTTATCTATGATCTAGGCATATGAAATATTTTTAATTAAATTAGTTACTATAAAAAATCATGCTATAATGAATTAAATTTATCATTTTAAATAAACAAATATATATGTAGGTTATATTTTAAATTTTAATTATTTTGGAGAAATATTATTGTTTTGATATATTTCAAAATGAATTTTAAGTTTGATCTATTTTTATTTTCTAATACGTTTAATTGGTTTGTAATTACAAAATTAGTTGAAGTTAAACTTAATTAATTTTGATCTGTGATCTGGGCCTATATAATATTTTTGATTAAATTAGTTATTGTAAACAATCATGTTATAATGAATTAAATTTATCATTTTAAATAAACAAATATATATGTAGGTTATATTTTAAATTTTATTTATTTTCAAGAAATGTTATTGTTCTGATATATTTCAAATTGCATTTTAAGTTTGATCTATTTTCAAATTATTTTCTAATGCGTTTAATTGGTTTGTAATTACAAAATCAGTTAAAGTTAAACTTAATTACTTTTGATCTGTCATCTAGGCGTATGTAATAAGTTTTTGATTAAATTACTTACTCTAAACAATCATGTTATAATGAATTAAATTTATAATTTTAAATAAACTAAAATATATGTAGGCTATATTTTAAATTTTAATTATTTTGGAGAAATGTTATTGTTTGATATATTTCATAGTTCCTAACACATTTAGGTTAGATCTGTTTCCAGGTGGAATTAAATTAGAATTAGCTAAGGTGATCAATTTTAATTTCAAATTTTTAAAAGTTAAATTTAATTACGAATTCTTTTATTAGAATGTGATTGTGATTAAAGTTTTCAAGTTGGAATTAAAAGTAGAGTTAGCTAAGGAGGAGTCATCAATGTAAATAGTAGATTCTTAATTAAATTTATTCAGTTTAAAAGTAATTAAATGTATACCTTACCTTTTTAATTAAACTTATTTATTTTGTAATAACAGATGTATAGGTTATATTTTGATCTAATTAGTTTGAGATAATCAAGTGTATAAGTTAGGAAAGTCAAATTAAGAAAAGACCCAATGGATTAAATATTCTAGAGCTTACCCATTTAAAAGACACTACAATCAAAATTGCACTTAATTCTAGTTAATTATATAATAATTCATTACACTATCTTGAGTAGGATTGGATTATGTTTACGTAAAAGTGAATGGATATTTAAAACTTATTTTGTACATGTTAGAATGTTATACTCCTTGGTATTGATTCATTATGCATGCTAGTGATTCCATGACTAATTATGTGTTTCCCTTGACTTATTTTGCTATCAAAGTAATGTTTATATATAGACATGTTTTTGGATGAGTTGGGAACCCATCAAGCCTAAGTCACTCCCTTTGATAAGTCATGGGTGTAGATTTGTTAGACTTCCATAAGCATTGGGAAACCTGTTTGTGTTGAATTTTTCCATGATTAGGTCTTTTTGTTGACCTTTGTTTCTCTTTGTTGAGCTTGTGGGTGTACCTTGCTCCATGGTTTCTTTACATTTTTGTGGTTATGACTTTGAGTGAGATGGTTCATGCCTTTGTCATGCTTCCATCTTGTGACTTTTTATGTTCATACACCCCTTGATTGTTGTGAGTTTCATTTTGGAACTATTTGGGAGAGTGGCTCTTCATGGGGGCTAGCACACAAAGGGGTTGATAGGGCAACCCTTGGAAGATTTTTCTAATCAAGTGATAATACAATTAATGTACTAGTGGGTTTGGGTAGTCAAATATTAACCAAGATTAACTATGTTCCTCACCCATACTGTTAGTGCTCTCTCAGGCTAAGGATGGGATGAGAAGACCTGATCAGTAAGACCACTACCTTGTATTTGCAAAAGGTAGGTGGTCCCACATGAGTCACCCTATGGATCAGCTGCTTGAGATAGGTAGCCTAGATAACCATAGATGAAAGCAGTACCTTGAGATAGGTTGCCTTGATAATCCTTTTAAGGCCATGCGATGACACTCTCCCATAGTACCCATGTACTTTCCTTTGCTTGATAGCCTTGGGAAGTGTTGACGTACTTGTGGATGTACTTTGTGATGTTGTTTTATGTCAGTGTTGATTGTAGCCTTGTTTGCTTGACCTTGATTTGATGTGGACCCTTCCTTGTCATCTCCTAACATGGGGGTGGACCTTCAAATCCATGTGGTCAGGTGGAACATGCTATGCACCCATTGGGTTCCTAGGATGTGTTCACGATGCAAACATGGATGCAAAGTTCTAGAGCTTCACTTGGATGAAGACTGATCTTCATTTTGTACCTTAAACCTTATAATTATCCTTGTACTCAATGTATTCCTCCCATGGTATAAGGGAAGCTCTATGTATTGTACCATAGTATCCTTGATGCATTGTATCTGTAGAAATACACTCCACAATCTTTATGTATTGTACCATTGTATCCTTGATGCATTGTATCTGTGGAAATACACTCCACAATTGTAATATTGAATTATGAATTCAAAATAAAATCAATGATTTTTATCTTTTCATCTCTTGATCATGAATGATTATGATTTATCATTTTGTAATCTTGGTTGTGTTTATGCTTTCATTTGATAAAATTTTATGCAGTGTAGCAATCCTTCCATGTACCCCAAAATATGTGAATGACCTTTAAATGCATAAATGTTGTTCCATAAATGCATGTACAAATTCATCATAAGTAATGTTTTTCTTTTAAACAATATGAAAATTGTTGTATTTTTTGTCTTTTGGGGTTGAAATGGGAAGGCGTTACAAGATGAATAAAGTAGTATGATGAATTTCATTGATATCTTATCTCTCATATCACTTGTTACTACATCTAAATCAATTTTTGACTCATCCATGAACTTTCCATAATTTTTTGCATTGGGTAATTACTATCATCATTCCAGATCTACCACATTGGGATGCATATCTATCAGACATAACATCTTTGTTGTTTGTACAATTGTTAAACACTCGGTATACTAAGAGGTAGGGGGTGAATTAGTATTCACTAAAATTCATTAGCTTCATCAACTTAAATATGCATTCAAAGCATCTCATCAAACTTGTAGAAATGAAAAGGAACAACTAAAGCATGCATCACATCAATAAATACAAGAACATGAGATTGAAATGGAAAATCATGTTGGAAACATGGTTTTCATTGCACAAAAATATTGATCTATCAATTCCTTATACAACCAATAGAGTTAATGAATCCAGAAGAGGTGGTTAAGCCATGTTACTAATCTCCAACATGAACACTGAATAACGAAGGGGATGAGGGTGACAGCTTCCAACAATCCCCCCAAAGTGAGCAAGGAATTTGAACCCATGACCCAAGATCTGATACCAATTATTGGAAACATGGTTGTCATTCCACCAAAATATTAATTTATTAATGCCCGATAAAACTGCTAGATTTAATGAATCAAAAAGAGGTGGTTAAGCCATCTCATGAATCTTGAGCATCGACACTGAACAACAAAGGGGATGAAGGGGGAAACCTTCCAAAAACCCATTGGAAGGGAAAAACCATGCTGAGGATTACCTCACAATATATTATAACTGGTTACAATGGATTGCAAAATAGAGGAATCACTATAAAAAAAGAATGGCTCACTACCAAGGGCTCATTACCCAAAGTACTCACTATCCAAAATAGAAAAGAGACTAGAAGAATGACTCACTACTAGAGAATTTGAACTACTAACAATGCATCTGCAACATATTGAAGCTATAGTTCAAATTAAGCTCAAAAAATTGACTTTACACACTTCATAGTTCACTATTATCACCTTTTGCACTTCACTCTACATCACACACATCTAATTCACACACTTCACATAATGAATTAACCTTTTATATATACATACATCTACCACAAACACTCATGTCATCAATTAGGTTGGCCTAATTAGATGAAACATATAACACCTTAAACTTTTGGCTCAAAACTCCATCACACACACCTTGTGGAAGGAACCAAAAACTATTATTCACAAAATAGGCTAGCATGCCCTATAATCACTCCCATGAATCCACTCCATATATAACTCAATACCACATGACCTTAAAACCCTTAGGTTGACACCACACAATAAACTGGTCAAGCAACAACTAAATGAACCAATTGTTCATCCATAACTCAACATGTGGACCACCAAATCACTTGCCACTTGGAGTGCATGCACTTATGACATCCTCAAACACTTTCTCAAAACCACAGAGCATAAAAATCATTTGTGGTGGAATGTAGAGCATTCCAATGTGCAATTTGTACCTACAACACTACCTTTACTAAGCCTAATATTCCATCATCAATATTTTTAGTTGCAAAAGACATACAACCTTAAAACTTTGGATATGGACTCTTTCAACGTATACCAACAACACATCAAAACCGCATGACCATATGTTGCAATGTGTAACAATGCGAACCATAAAAATATTCCTCTATAACACTAAAAATGCACACTAGGACTTAACAAATTCTTCAAAACACTTAGTCTTATCTAGACCAACACTTCTACATTTCTACAATGGGCTTCCATCAATGAAAACACCATACACAATCCATACATCATCTTTCTCATGTTACCAACAATCTCCCCCTTTTTCATTGATGGCAACAAGCTCTTCCAAAAATACTCTCCTTCGACATCAAGGGCAAAGGGCTCTCAACATCACTCCTCTTCATTACATATTATCTCCCCCTTTAAATTGATACTCCCCCTTTCAAATTGATATATGAAATTAGCTCCCTCTAATAATTTCATCTATTACCAAAATTAACAAAACTTGTACCGCAACACTATTTACTAACTCTGCATATGTACATTACAATAAAAAACCTATCTATACAAATAAAAATATATACATCTTAACTAGATGTCACCTTCAATTTTGCAAGGTGTGCCTCCCAATCCTTCTTGGTGAAGGCAAGCATATGGTACTAAATTTCAGACAAAACATGGAGGTCTTCTCCTTCATTCTGAGAACTAGGCATTAGATTCTTTTACACAACCTTCTCAGCATTAGATAAAACTTCAGTAAAAGATGTATGTTTGAGACTTAACATGCCACAAAGCTTATTATACTACTTTATTATTTTCTCTTTTTATTCCTATACTAGAAAGAATTGATTGCATAGATTCTCAATGATTACTCTTGTAGCTCCATCCTTGTCATTCATTGGATCAAAAAAACCTAAGGCCTAGGAGCAATTTGAAACTCAATTGAGTCCATTTGATCCTTAATGCTCCTTGTAGAAATAGGCCACTTCAAACAGAACTAAAACAATTTTTTGGCTTCTTCCAAACACTTCTGAATTTCCTTCAAGTTTCCTTGCAAATTGGCATGTGTAATACCACACTTATCAGAAACCTTAGATAACCTTTTATCATTGACTTTGTTTTCCATTTCATTCTCTATCTTTTAGTCCAAACTAGAAAAATATTCTTTAAAAGAATTAAGAAATAACCTCAATTATTGCACATTGGATAGTGAACCATCAATTGATATTCTAGGAAGCCCTTCATGCAACATCTTCATAGCTTCATCCACCAACTCAATACTCTTTTGGTCAGTTTGAAGAATCTCCTTTCTTGCTAAGGGATGAAAAATGTCACCAAGCTACAACTTATGTAGAGGGGATATCTCATCCAGGTCCACTTGACCTTGTTACATAAGAATCTGCAACAACTATGTAGACACCACCAGTTGGAATTGTAACTGCACATCTAATAGATAATCTTTACAAAAATATTAGATATCTTCAATTATCTTCATTAGATGACATCAAAAGATTGTCATATAAATAATAAACTTCCTAATAAATTTTATTATTATCAATATACCACTTTTATTTTCTATATAGAAAAAGGAATATTTTTCATACTTTTTGCACTCCTTTTAATCATATTTTGAAATATATTAATTTTAATATATAATTTAAGTCATTTATAATTATGATTATGTTAAAAGAAATTATTACTCTCTATCCTAAAAAAAAATATACTAGACAGTAAATTTCATCTTCTTTTAAATGTAATGATGAAATTTCTATACCTATGTTTATTTTCTTTTTACTGTCTGTTAATTAAAAATATTAATTTAAAATATTGCTTTGTCGTCGTGCTCTCCGAATCTTAGTGAGAAAGATGCGCACTTCCATTTGATTGACAGACTGTGTAGATCTTCTATATCCCATGAATTCTAGGTTCCGGTCAATCTTAGATTTCCTCTTTTTTCAAGAGAGAATTTCATATAGACAAAAAAAAAAGGAAGACGGGGAGAATGGGAAAGAGAAGAGGAGAAAACGCCTACCAGTGAAGTGACGTTAATCCAAGCGTTTGAAAGATTTGTGTTTAAAAGGCATGCAAAATGTAATGAGACAATTGAATGAGTAGCCTACACCCCGAAAAGAAGAGGAGCCGTGTTCATCAAGTATTTGCTCTGTAACATCCATCCAGAGTCCTCAGATGCCAAGGGAACGTCTGGGCCATCACATGCAGAATCTTCTCAGTTTCGTTCAATATCTTAATAATTAGCGGCCACTGTTTTACCAATTTATTGTTAACCAGTATGATTGCTTCTTTGAATAAAAATATGACTAACCACAGGAGATTGCTTACAAATTACTCCACCTTGATTTGTGAATTCTCTGTTCAAGAATAGAAGAACCACATGACAACCCCAATTTAAGTTATGTATTGACGGTCTGACACAGTTTATTGAGCACAACTTCGATGTCCATGCATTTACCCTATTCTGAGGCCCGTAATTTGAAACAAATTAGGCGAGCAGACCCACTATCTGAGGATGTTTCAATATTTGTGATAGTAGTTGTTTACATAATGTTCAATATTTTTATCAATATTGGATCAATAGTTGTGGCTTTAAAGTTGTTAGTGTTGATGATGACTATCCATAATTAAACAAAATGTATTCCTTTGATCTAAAAAGCAACCAATTATGCGATTCCACATCAGTGCTCAATAAAACATGCTGTGAATGCACAAGTATTGGTCTCGCTTTTTTTTGGGCCTTTTTGAATACCTTGACAAACAGCATGTTGATGTGGTATCATATTTGATGATGTGGCACTGAAACCTTAGTTATAAGCAGGGGACTTGCCAAGTAAACTGCTGTAAAAAATTGGGAGTGATTTGAAATTTCCACATAGGATAATTAGAAGCGCGAAGTTAGGGTGCACAACTAGTGGGTCCTCTCCCCTATTCATCTTTGAACAGAAAAAATATTTTTATGCAAAAAAAAAAAACGTAAAAGGCCTAGTAAATGATTGACAAATATATATTTTTAAAGATATGTCAATATTATATTATTTAGCATTTCTTCATGTATGGTAAGGCTTGTTAATCTATCAATATTTTTATTTTTATACAATATTCAATAATATTCTATTTGAAAGAGTAAGAAGAGTTACAGTTCAACACGAATACTCAATGGCATATAAGTTGATTAATCTATTTTAGTATAATCAATCAAATTATTTAATTGGATACAAGAGAAAGAAAGGGGGAATTCTTGTCACTTGATTTGCATTATTTGAGTAAATATCCATGTTCAAAATTGACTATTGAACATACTAGATTTGTGTATCAATTTCTTATTACATATCTCTATTGATGGCTAACCTTTATATAGCTGACTATTAAATAATTTTTTTTATATCAATTAAAAAAAATTATTTAATGATACACATTATTAAAAAATATAAAAAATTTATAGAAGTCCATCTCCTGTTGTAAAGCTCTCATTCTAGCATAGATGGGGAGGGTTTTGATTGAGACTATAGAATTAGTATTCTAGGATATTAAATTTCTTGAAGATCTCTTTGCATATAAAAAAAAAACTAGATTTGAAATATTGAGTAATGACAATGAAAATAAATCCCACATAGAAACCATGCAGCACATAAATAAAATAGCATAAAATGTGAAAAAGATCAAAATAAAATATGACAAAAAAGAGCTATATATAAGTAAAAAAAATTAAATTAACAATATACTATGCACTAAAAGATCAAAGAATAATAAATAAAGAATTAAACGTACTTTATTTCAGATGATTTAGTAGGATTAGTTTAACATTTTTGGTAAGGAGGCAGGTAAGAATATCCTTAAACTCAAATATTAGGTTATTGTAGTGTATATATTCATATTCACATATTGGCTCCCATAAAACAAATAATCATAGCCATGCTTATTCCAAATAAAATACAAAAACATCATGACACATATGGGGTAAATAAAAATACCTTGTTTGTAGTATCATGGGTTGAAGTCAAGCCTATATCGATAGTTGGTATTTCAACTACAACCACCTCATTTTTTGAAAAAAAATAATTCATGTTATACCACTCCATATGGCTTGAGTGCATGCAATTCACAAGAAACATCAAAGTTGGAAATAAATCCCACCATTATCCATCCATAGAGTTATCATCAATATACTTATGATCAATAAAACTAGGATTATCCAATTTGAAGAGGTCAATATTAGGAATAGAAATAAGATTAAACCTATCAAAACATGATATAGAAAAATTAGATTTAGCTTGAATAGTTAAATATAATGGGTGAACAACATAATCATATAGCATTAATTTGTCTATTTTCTTCATCTAAGGATGGTTTATGGATCGTATAGCATTACTAAAACATTCATGGCCTTGTTCCTATCCAATATGGACCATGTTGTTGGTATCTCCCTATAGCACAAAAAATTCAAATTATTTTTGATATAAAAAAATAAATTAAAATGAAAACTAACTTCATTTCTACCACAAGCATATCATAATTCTTCATCTTCTAATGGTAGGCAATTATTAACATCCTCGTGGTCACATACTTCTAAAATATCAACTAGCAATACACTTAGTTATCCTAAGATATATGTGACTTGTAATATATCTACTTCTAAACTTTGATGACTATCCACTCTCAAATGCTCATGATCATAAGAAAAAATGATGAATTATCACTCACAATGTTCACTATAATGCTATAAATAGAACACCACTTTATATTTCAAGGATATATATCTAACCATCCATAAAATTGATGTCTTCTTCATTACCAATTTGTTCATTTGTACTTTCTAGCATCATGGACTCAACAATATCAATTTTAATTGACTATTTAGAATAATAAAATAATTATTAGAATCAATTTTAGTATCATGATGGGATGTATTTGGCTCTTTGAAATATTATAATTATGGCATGAACGTATAACTTATAGTTATTCCATAGATAATAATAATTCCTTAAAATATAATTTAGAATGATGTTTCTTAGGTAGTCTATATACATTAGATAATAATAATAAGGAAAAAAATATGAGCATCAATGACTAAAATTTCCTTGCCATAAGAAGGTTTATTAATAAGAATTTAAAGATATCATTCATAATAATAAAAATATGCTCACAATCCCAATTAGACTAAGCAACAAGAGTACATAGTAGGCTAGAAGAAATGTCATCATGTAAACCTCACTCATCAATTAATTTTTTATTTGGAATTTTCACTCTCAAAAGTTAAATTACTCATCTCATCCTTTTTACACATAGATAGACTAGGAATAATTGAGTCATTAGTAGACGATTCTTCACAAGGGTAAGGATCATTTAAAATATTATCCTTAAAAGGAAGGGAGAATTGACTATCTTGGCAATCCCCATAAGTTATTTCAACTTTAATGTTTTGAAAATATTCAATTTTTCATCTGAACTATATTTAAGCATGAGAAATTGTACAGGGATAAGTAACCAAATTTTATATCAATATTTAACCTTTTAAGGAATATCACAAATTTTTTTTGGTTGCATTGTAGTGTGTATCCTACCTAATTTTCTTGAGTAAACTATATTTGACATGCCTCCTAAACATCTCATGGTTAGCAAATTTTCATTGAATTGTTCAATCAACATGGTGATGAAAACTTCGATATATATAATATTGTGATTTTAATATCCAGTTCATGGATTAAAGCTATAATTAATATCTAAATTTGATAGTTCCTCATAGTATCCCTCATTCTTCAACTTGTTTCCATTTTTTATTAGATAAACCATAGGGTTCCAAATTTATTAAGGATTTCAATTTTAAGCTTTTTCAATACTATATAATATTTAGTATTTTGTGATTTCTATAAGAAAATATGGTTAATATGGAGCCTCTCTATGTAAGGATTTTACAATGTTAGAGAATTATGTGAATATAAGAGTAAAAAATAACTAGATAATAACAAATATACCAAAAAGGAAGAGCTTTGATTATTTTGAACCCAAGGAAATCCTTTAGAATATTTTATGATAGTGCATTTGCTATACTACTGTTTGGTACATTGGTTCTATGAATGATTTGTAGTGGGTTAGGTGAGTAGATGGTAGAGATGGCGGCTACATGTAATGAGGGATAAGTCTTTATTCATGTGTTTGTGAATAATGTTTTTCTCTATAGCAAGGGATATGTGTTTGTGAATAATTTTTTTCTCTATAAGTTTATCTTGTTCACATAGATTATAATCTAAATGTGTCCTCATGTGACAATTGTCTCCTTCACATGTCTAACTAATTCCTTGTCAAGATTCTTTGAATCTAGTCACAAGAAGAACAACAAACAATAGGTTTTTGTATAGCAAACCTGTACTCTCTAAACTCTAGTTCGAAACCAATCCTAGAAGGTAACTTTCTACAATACAACATCTCATAACAAATATCTACCCTCTAGTAGCATCTACCCTAAGGTGCTCTAGTCTACTTAGGTATCACTATTCTATTCAAGTAAAAGAATATTCTTCTCACATATGTCTATGAAAGAGAAGAAACAAATTACTAATTTCCTATCTAAACAAAAATCATCTATACATGATTCAAATAGAGCAATTCAACAATCAGTCACATCATTCACATGACCCATGTTTACTTTTCAACATAAGAATTATACATTTTTAAATGAATTAATTAAAATAACAAAAGAAGGTATGTCACAAGTATGTGTATGTACATAGAAAAATTCTATGTGCATACACATATATGTGCCTACTTAAGTTATTGGGTTGTGAATACATTCTGAAATAAACCATTAAATTAGTTTACAATCATTAAATAATATTCTATTTGATGTTTCTTTTTTCAAAATAAATAATATAGAACAAGTCTATATTAATAGTTTCACACATACTATTGCTTCTTTTGCATTCTCACAAAACTATGATACAACATTGTTTTTTACATATGAACATTTAAACTATTTTGAACAAATCCAATACTATTTCCTAATAAATAGTTATCAAATAAGTTGGTTCATATAGAATGTTCATAGTTTACAACTAATCAATGTTGTTCAAGCCAAGCAGTTTAATGATCAAGATTGTTTCTAGCTAAATAGTTTAATGAACAAGACTATTTTCAGTTACACATAACTTTACAACAAATCAATGTCATTTGCACCAAAATATTCACTTTTTACATCATTACAATGTTGTTTGAGACTAAAAAGTTACAATTTATGAAAAAATAAAGTCATTTCAAATAGAGCATTCATTGTTTATGATAGTACCATGTTGTTTCAAGATAGTCATATATAAAATGATAACATTTGAATTTAATTTTCACTATTTTTAATAGAATAGGGTTATCTTACAATGAACAAATAATGTACAATATTATTTTGCAAGTAACAAATATTATCTATAGATAACTCATCTATCCATATCAAAGCAATCCAATTATATTGCACTAATAAATCAAGCTAGCCCAACTTCATACATGAAAAAGTAATTCCCATTATTCAAATATTCAAACACTTATCATTATTGAAATTTAGTGTGCAACTATTTATAAATGAAATGATTCTAAGATCAGCATGCTCATCATTATAAATCTTTCACAAGCATTTAGTTATGATACAAGACTCAAAAGTTTTGGGGTTCTAAGGAAAACTCATTCCTTTTCAAGATTACAAACAAAACATTCATTGATCGCTCTAGAATTGACTTTCTTATAGGACTGATGCATTTCTTTCTTAGCAACAAGAGTCATGTACATGTATGCCCTTAAAGGCATGCTAGTTTTATACCACTCATAATTGAAATTCCTATACATATCCATAATAATTACAAAGAAACACCTCGTTGATCATATAGTTCTAACCCTACTTGGGTTTAATGAATCTTAAACTAAGATTTCCCCACCATTCCTATTGAACCATTATGATATTATAATACATATGACACATTCTCAATCATTTTTTATGCCCATTATCATTATCGACCCAGCCAATAAAGGGAAATCAATATATTTGAGAAGAAAACACAGGGTATTATACCCTTCCCATAGGATCAATAATCAATCCTCTAAAAGATTAGGCATATGTAAATACAAAGTTGATCAAAAATAAATTCTGATAGGCATTGTATGGCTAGCACCATTGGTTAAGTTTAAGTGATAGCCACATCTTTAATGGCTTTAAGCCTCGACCTAGCTCTGTGAGCTAGACGATAAGGCTCTAACTTAGATAATACTCATGCAAGATAGGGAAATGGCCATGCGACCCAAAAAGGGTGATTGACATCAACACAATACTTGGCTCAAACCTATAGCAACTCAAACAAAAAATTACATTTTACTACACTAATGAATCATTCAATAGAATGAAAGAATACTACTAGCATGTTGAGGAAATGATAATAAAAATCAAGCTCATTTCTAAAATAAATCATTTTACATTATTATTCAAGCTTTTGTGAAGCTTTCCTTTTATTTTTCCATTTGCACGAGCTCTTCCCTGCTTTTTACCTTTAAGTAACTTGATTCAATTCATTGTGCTTTTCCAAGGTTATGAATTCAAATTAGAAACAATTTTTTTGGCATCTTGTTGGGGCATTACCACTATGGCATTATTGCCATAGCTTTCAACCACTTTCTTGATTCAAATATTAGCATAATGTTTATGGTATACCATGTCCTTTGTGGGTTTCCATCATTATTTTCATTTGATTTTTAGGCAATCCGATATGGATAATATCAGTGATTGAATTCAATTTCAAAAGAATATCAATATGTATATGTATATATACATATATATATGCATAATATCAGTGATTGAATTCAATTACGAAAGAATATCAATATGTATATGTATATATGTATATATATGTATGTATATTTATATGTATATGTATATATATATATATGAATATTTATATATATACATATATTTGATCTGTATAGGATCTAGACTAATTGCGAATCTGAATGCTTAATTATAACAACTTAATGGAAACACAATTCATGCATACATTATTGAAACTTATGCATTAAAGTCTTAAAACTTAAGGTGAAAAATAGAACATGAGAGAGAAGGAGAGAAAAAAAAAGTGCAAACAATCTAATAACGGAGTTCGCCACAATCATGACTATGTCTCTGGGTACGCTCCAATAGAGTGAGACTGATCCGATTAATCTCCAAAAAATATTACAAATGTACCAAGACCATTCCTTCTAGCACTTTGGCAGCATAACAATACTTCGTCGCACGAAAATGGCTCAAAAAACTCCACAAGAAAATCTCCCTGTTTCTCCAACACCTAGTCTTGAAAAATCTCCATGAATAAAACTCTCACACCTAAACCCCCTTTTATACATAAATTTTGCACATGGGGTTAAAACCACCATAATAAATAAAATAACAATTTAACCCCCCTCCTTTGGCTTTTATAATTATAAGCCTTAGAAAAAAACACTACCTGTTTATATAAAACCAATAACTTCCCCGTTAAAAATAAAAACATTAAACAACCCCTTAATAAAACATTTGGAATTTGTTTTTTAATCCCTTGTCTTATTATATTCACGGGCTATTTGAGTTTATTCATTTATTAAAGGGGTTAATATTTGTTTTGTTTTATGAGATTTTGTTTTAATCCCACCAAATCCACTAATCCCACAAAATCCTCTTGGGATCCCACAAAATCCGATGGATTTTTTGTGAGATAAAATAAGCCTCCACACTTTATTTTCAAAAATAAAGAATGGTACGTGAAATTTTTTGTGAGATTTTTCCACATCACCTAAAATTCCATGTCACCATCTAGTCAACTGCCATGTCACATGTTGACATCATGTTGATGTCACCAGCTGTACCACCAAGTCAACTGAACTTTGACTACCGATATCTCGAGCATACGGTGTTAGATTTTGATGAAACGAACGTTGCTGGAATCATCTCGATGAGCCCTTCAACTTGATGCCACTTCTATCAATTTTTTAGATGATCATTTTTTCACCTTTTGGACAACCCCTTGTACCAATTTGACCCAAAGTTTGACTTGTTGTAACTTGAGCAAACAAACTCCTTTTCGCTATGTTCAAGTTGTGCTAGCATCAGGACATTGAGATATTTCTAATGGTGCTGTAATTTGGAGTATCAGAGGCACTTTAATTTTCACTAAAAAATATCCCCCAGATCAGGCCTCCCCACTGGAGAACTTTTGGACCTCCAAAAGTGGCATTTATTCAAACATCAAGTGAGGACTTGGCCTCCCCACTTGTCCTGTATCATCTGTACATCTGAATACCTGGCTCACAATCACAACAAAGACTACAACAACATTGTTGAACATAAACATCACTTATCACTTCCATAAGCATCTACATCAACTGTTGTAGCCACTAACCAACAAATATTGACTAGCATCAAGCTGAACAATAATGCAGAGATGAAAGAGAAGAAATCAACAACATATCGATCCTTCACAACAAAAACATTTTTACCCAAGGATTCATCAATGCTTTCAATCATCATTCCCTCATGTTGTATTATGGGTGTATCCTGCGACATCTGACCCTAGTTAGCTACTCCAAGTTCCTGTCTAGAACCACCTGTGCTGACATACATAAGAGTTAAATCTTTATTTGCATTAATCACCCTCTTTAACTGCCCTGTGTTTGTAAAAGAACGATCAGTCTTAATCATGTGAGAATGTACAATATACTGAATGCCATCTTTAAACAAATGATAATGATTCTTTTCCCTGTAGAAAATAGCTTTCCGATCATATAAATAAGGGCTACCCAACACTATCCCATAGTTTTCTAGTGGAACCACATCAAACTATACTTCATCCACAAACTTACTAGTGATTGTGAATCTTAAGGTGCATTGTTTTGTTACTTGCAACTTATCATTTTCACAAATCCATCCTAGTGGGTAAGGTTTCTTATGTAATTTAGTTTTTAATCCCAATTTTCTTACAACATCTTTAGAAATTAGGTTAACTTGAGAACCACTATCTATGAGTGCATCAATCTCAATGTTCTTAGCAACAACCCTTAAATGAAATAGCTCATTCCTTTTTGTACTTCAGAGACATCATTCACTTTAGAAGTAGAAGCACAACTATCAAAGGAAACACTGGAAATAGGAGCTTTACCTTTCAAACCCATAGTTGTTATCTTAGTTTCATCATCAGAATCGAAACCAAGATCCATAACAACATTTGTGGCTTTCTCCTTACCCTTTTGTTTCTGATTCTGCCTCTGAGCCCACTTAGGCTTCAATTCGGGATGCAACTTCCAACAATGATCTTCATCATGACCCTTCCTGTCACAATGAGAGCAAGAAAACTTGTCATCCTTCTTGACTGTAGCTGTCTTCTTTCCTTTCCCTGTCTCTGCAACCTTAGAATATTTCTTTACAGAGTTATCATTATCAATGAAAGAACCCTTTCCCCTTGACTCTAAGTGTGTAGCTTGAACAGACACTTCATCCAAATTACAAGGGTTCAATACCAAAATGGAATGTCTAAGATATGAATGAAGACCTCCTATGTACTTTAACAAAGTATCCTGGGTGTACAAAGGTACATTTAATGCAATAGCCTTCTTTCTAAATTCATGGGTGTACTCTTGGATAGTTTGACCTTTCCCTTGTTTAAACACTTGCCAATTCATCATTAATTGTTGCATGTGACCTAAGGGATAGAATTGTTTTTTAAGAGCATTAATAAATTCTAACCAAGATAAATTGACTCTACCATGCTGTGAAATTTCTGCTCTAGTCCTACTCTCCCACTAGGTAAGAGCTGAACCTCCCAACCGAAGAGTGGCTAACTGGATCCTAGAAGCATCATCAAAGAGATTTTGAACTCTACAATAAACTTCTACTTGCTGAATCCAATCATCTAGTTTTTTAGCATCTAATTCACCACAATACTTAGGTAGTTCAAATTTAACATCCAGTTTAATTTGAGGCTTATTTACACCCTTAAAAGGATTACCAAAAAGAGAATGTGTAGAAGAAGAAGGAGAAGGAGTAGATGGAGGAGATTTTGGGGGTTCATCACCACCTCCTGGTTGCTTCTTCTTGCTTTTACTATCTCCATGATCTTCTTCATGTTTCATGCGTTCTTCCCTTTCTTTGAGTAGCATATCCAATGCAACTTTCATCTCAAGGAATGCTCTACGAAACTCCTACTCACTGATTTCTTTAGGAACCTCCATTCTAGACACAGACATCTTTAGAAAACTTCTTCACTTCCCGATCTCAGGATCAAATTCTTCAAGCTTTCCTTCGCCCTTTTGAATCTTGGATCTTGTTAGCATTCATAAAAAATATGCAATACTAGCCACCAAAAGCTCTGATACCATTTGATCTATTAGGATCTAGACTAATTGCATTTGAATGCTTAAGACTAATTGCCGAATCTGAATGCTTAATTATAACAACTTAATGGAAACACAATTCATGCATACATTATTGAAACTTATGCATTAAAGTCTTAAAACTTAAGGTGAAAAATAGAACATGAGAGAGAAGGAGAGAAAAAAAAAGTGCAAACAATCTAATAACGGAGTTCGCCACAATCATGACTATGTCTCTGGGTACGCTCCAATAGAGTGAGACTGATCCGATTAATCTCCAAAAAATATTACAAATGTACCAAGACCATTCCTTCTAGCACTTTGGCAGCATAACAATACTTCGTCGCACGAAAATGGCTCAAAAAACTCCACAAGAAAATCTCCCTGTTTCTCCAACACCTAGTCTTGAAAAATCTCCATGAATAAAACTCTCACACCTAAACCCCCTTTTATACATAAATTTTGCACATGGGGTTAAAACCACCATAATAAATAAAATAACAATTTAACCCCCCTCCTTTGGCTTTTATAATTATAAGCCTTAGAAAAAAACACTACCTGTTTATATAAAACCAATAACTTCCCCGTTAAAAATAAAAACATTAAACAACCCCTTAATAAAACATTTGGAATTTGTTTTTTAATCCCTTGTCTTATTATATTCACGGGCTATTTGAGTTTATTCATTTATTAAAGGGGTTAATATTTGTTTTGTTTTATGATATTTTGTTTTAATCCCACCAAATCCACTAATCCCACAAAATTCAATCCCACCAAATCCTCTTGGGATCCCACAAAATCCGATGGATTTTTTGTGAGATATAATAAGCCTCCACACTTTATTTTCAAAAATAAAGAATGGTACGTGAATTTTTTTTTTGGTGAGATTTTTGCCACATCACCTGCAATTCCATGTCACCATCTAGTCAACTGCCATGTCACATGCTGAAATCATGCTGATGTCACCAGTTGTACCACCAAGTCAACTAAACTTTGACTACCGATATCTCGAGCATACGGTGTCAGATTTTGATGAAACGAACATTGCCGAAATCATCTCGACAAGCCCTTCAACTTGATGTTGCTTCTATCAATTTTTGAGATGATCATTTTTTGCCTTCTAGATGCCCTTGATTGCAGTTTGACCAAAAGTTTGACTAGTCGTAACTTGAGCAAACCTACTCCTTTTCACTCTATTCAAGTTGCGCTTGAATCAGGACATCTAGATCTTTCTAATTGTGCTATAATTTGAAGTATCGAAGGAAATTTAATTCTCACTAAAAAAATATCCCCGGATCAATATTTATATGTATTTATGTGACATTCAATGACATTTACTGTGATTTGTTCTTCTTCATTTTATATATATATTTATATATATGTATTCATTATTTATATATATGTTGATACATGTACATATATATATATATATATATATATTGTATGTATGTATGTATGTATAGATTGCTTGCTTGAAAGAGTTTATGAGTTACATATTCTATCACTGAATTAAATAAGAAATTTATTTCACTTCGAGCATCCATATAAAATTTTCACATAATGAAACTCTTAACTTGTTTAATCATACTTTAAGATTTATGTACTTTCATTTTCTTCAAAACATGGAGTTTAGGTATATAATTTAATCTACAATCCATTCATTTTCAATCACTAAAAATATTCAAATCATCTACTTACATTCTTCTATAGGGTATGTGTACGATCATGATGGGCCAAAAAGTGGTGATATGGTGGGTATGTGGTTGGCAACTTTTTTTTTATCCAAAGTTGATGAAACGAAAAAGGTTTTTAAAGGAGATTCTTAGATTTCCACCAATATAAATTATTATTTATTTTGAATTTAATAAATAATTATTATTCATTTTCTATTTAAATTATGACTACAGTCCTGATTGATAGGCTGATTGAAAAACATCTATAACTTGCAAATGGTATCACATTTTTTGAATTTGAAAGATGTGTCACGTTCTATGCTTTGCATACTATAAGATTTAAAAAAAATGAATTTCATGAAGTTTTGACCAAGTTAAGGTGGTCAGACATACGAGATTTTATATTTTTTAGAAGTTGTAATAAAAAATTCATAATTAATTATTTAATTGGAAAAAAATTACAAAAACATATGCATCACATCGTGACATGAGTCCCCTACTTATATCTAAAATATTATAAAAATATTATCACTTTATTGTGTTTTTCTTTGGGTGGTCGTATTTACACCTACTTATTTTTTCCCTTTGAAATTTAAGTACTACTACTGGAAATTTCAAATTTCACCAATAGATTTTAAAAAAAAAAATAAACCTAGTAGTTTCTAGAAACCAAATTCAATTTCTACAAATTCTATTCTTACATATTTTGAAGAAATATATATAATTTATTCAAATTTTAAGCCGTTGCCCAACTTTGATGCTCAATTTTTCCCACCGGAGGGCCTATTTTTCCATGATGATCCTGCACATACCCTATATATGAAAAATAGTTCAAACGCAAGTCATCATGCCATTTGTGGTGTGTGTAGGTAGATTCAATTTGGCTAAGCAATCCTACTTCAACCATCTTCTTGTCATTCAACTTGTCACCATACATTTGCGCACACTTGCAAAATTCATCAGTAACATTCAATTCCTGATAACATATAAGATATTTTCAAAAGATCGCATAGTCAACATGTGTCAATTTCTTTCAATCTATTTTCAAAAATTCTAAAATTTCCATTTAATATATATTCAATTTCATCAATAATTCAATTTACCATATTATAATAAATATGCAATAAAATTGGGTTATGACAAGCTTATGATACTTTTGTTCATGGGTCACTTTGTAGATATTAGACACGGTTTTCCTATAATTTGTCAACATCGTGGGTATGGATCCTACTAAGAATTATGCAAATATTTCTAGTCCATGATTATCATACCCCTTTTGCATGTTTGCATTATGTTTACATTGTGTTTGCATTGTGTTTTATATGTTTGCATTATGTTAGGCTTTTGTTTTCATTATGTATACTTCATGTTTTTCATGTTGCATTGCACCTCATATGCTTGTGTTCCTTTGTCCTTACATTTTTTTGTAATAGGATCTTGAGCTTAGAGGCTATCACATCCATTAAATTTGATGTTCCCATATATCCTCAACATTCAGATAAAATAGCCTATCTTGGCTTATCCTTACTTTAGTGTGACCATGAGCATAAGTTCATACTCTCATTGAAGTAGAGGTTGAATGTAGCATAAAAAATTGTCACCCTTGAGACTTCCATGCTAGGATTACCTACCCTTTATGTAATTAGATCTAATTATGCTTTTAATTTACCTATTTTATAATGATCTTTAGAAAATTAGAAGTTGAATTAGGATTAAGGAATTATTTTTTATTTAACGATACTTAATTCCACAAAATAGTTATAGATTAGGGTGCTAGCACCTCTATTTGACCTATATTTTCCCCAATTCAAATATGTTGTTGGTATTCTAACATTTATAAATTCAAAACCATTTATCAATTATCAATAATTAACTTATGGGAAATTAAATAATTGCATATAAATACAAGTCTTTTTAATCATTTGAAATCCAAGCAATTTTGAGAAGCAATAATAGAATTTTAAATTGATCAATTGAGTACTCAAGAGCAGAATCAAAAAAATTATAGCAACCTCATTTCATTCAAGAATCATGTTAGTAACACATCATATTTTCATGTGAGTTCTTTTGTGTTTCATGTCGATTTATTTTGTGGATATTAATAGTTTAAGGACATCAAATCAAACATCAATTTCTCTTTGAATTTGACGAGTGCAATGAATTCAATGCATAAAGGAATATATATCTAAGTAGTGAGTTTCAACAATTATCAATGTCACTCTCTTATCATTTAGAATCTACACAACTGAGGTTAATCTTTCTTTCATATAATCTTAGCCATTATAGAGGTAGAAATACTAAAACATTGTTTGACTTAGGCAATCCCTATACAACTCAACATTTTAACCTCTTCCTTTTGTGTAGATTAAGAATATTAAGTGAATTGTAAAAGGATGGAATAAATAGTTTTTCATTAAAGTATTCAAGTCCTACAAGTCAATAAATTAGGGAAAGTAGAATTTAATTGTGTCAACTAAACTTTCAACACTAGGTCTAGAGGAGAACCTGTAGGCTAGGATTAATAGAGATTTGAATTATGATTTTTATTTTTTTTATTTCTATGTCCAGGGGACCAAAATCATTGTCCAACCTTTTCAAGCTTAGATCTATATTCTAGGTTTCCCTATGTCTCCATCGTACTCTTCTAAACATTTTTCTTTTCTTTTAACTCCATGCTTTTATGAAATCATAAGAGTTAACTATATTTTTTTTGTTAATATAACTACATATTTACACTATCAAATTAAATCAATTGAACAATAGCAAATCAAATTAGTCACAGGTTTTTCCAAAATGGACTAAAACCTAGATCCACAATTTTGGCCCTTCTATTGAGATTGGTAGCCTAGTGGGTGTTTGAGATTAATTTTAGTCCCATTTGCATTGTGATATAGGACAAGGGATGGTTTGGACCTTAAATCCATTTTCATTACATCACAATACCTTTATATTACATCAACAATATCACCTTATAGCTCAAATGAGATGTCCTTACCTCCAACTAGGTCATACAATTACAAGTGATTATTAGTGTTTATTCCTAGTATTTTTATGGTCATGTAATCATCATGTTGACCACCATTTCTCTAATAGGAGAGATCAATATTGGCTGATAAGATTAGATTAGGCTTAATAGTTTAGGAATCTAAAATTATAAAATTCATGTTGAGTTGGCATCATGCACTTAAGTTGTCTCAAAGGGACAAAATTGATTTGTAGACAAGGTAATCTTCATAAATTTTTAAGCAATAAGATCTTAAAACACACTTTTTTCTTTGAAATTTTTCATTTTAGTAGAACCTATGTTTAATGAAGAATATGACCTAATGAAGGTAGTATCAGAAACCCAAAAATCCCTAGAAAATGTCATTGTGAAATTTTGAGTTTTTCATATTAAATTTTCTTTCTCAAACATGCCATTTTACAATAAAATTTCCCTTACCAAATTAAGGTTTTTTTTTAATGCTATGTTTGTTTCTCCTCCTACTTTCATTTCACCTTTTATATTATGCATCATATTTCTTCCTCCCACTACCTGGAAGCATTTTCTTTGTATTTTACAATATTTTTATATGCCCTACTTTTACAGGATATATTTTCTAATAGATAATCATTACAAAAATATTAGATATCTTGAATTATCTTCATTACATGACATCAAAAGATTGTCATATAAATAATAAACTTCCTAATAAATTGTATTATTATCAATATACCACTTTTATTGTCTATATAGAAAAAATAATATTTTTCATACTTTTCCCACTCATTTTAATCATATTCTCAAATATATTAATTTCAATATATAATTTGAGTAATTTATAATTATGATTATGTTAAAAGAAAATATTACTCTCTACCCTATAAAAAATAAACTAGACATTAAATTTCATCTTCTTTTAAATGTAATTGTGAATTTTTTATACCTATGTTTATTTTCCTTTTACTGTACATTAATTAAAAATATTAATTTAATATATTGCTTTTTCGTTCTACTCTCTGAATCCTAGTAAAACTCTTTTTCCTTTTAAGGTCTCTTGCATGTCAAATCCTATGTTGGTCAATCATAGGGTAATAGAGTGAGAAAGATGCACACTTTCATTTGATTAACAGTTTATAGATCTTTTATATCACATGAATTATAGGTTCACGCTACCAATTATTGTATTCTCAAATCAGTGTTAAGATTCCTGATTCCCACCTTGAAAAGATGTTAGTATAAAATTTACAAAGTAATAAAAGGGACAAGCTCACCATGATTAAATGTACCTCCTTCATGCATTTATGAACTTCCCTTTGAGATTATCAAATTTTCGTAGGTAGTAGTGAATCGAAAACCACCTCTACCCATCCTGAAAAGTCTAAAGCTTCAATCAAAAACACCTACTAGCCTTTTAGAAGGAAAAATAAAAGTTTCCTTCAAATAATTTCCACCTCCCAACCTTATGAAATAGTTGATACCCAAGTTTCTGACTGTCAGGATCTAAAATCTGACAAAATATAACTTTCTATCCTTAAGGTGGGACTCATTCGCCACTGATGGTGAATCAGTCCTCTCCTAAAATTTTGTGAAATTAGGGACCAATTTTGTAAAAGCATAATTGATCTTGTATTCTTGTCAGGTTGACAAAGTCAAATCTATAGAAAACATACTGTAGGTTGCCTCCAAGCTTGAAATAGGTTGTATTTGACTTGAAACACTTATTTGACTTATTAATTCACACCCCTAATTGCTTGGATAAATCTATATACGTAAGTCTGCAAAACACACATGCAAAAGGGTGGTCGGTTGGCGTTTACAGGGTGGATTTGTCTTGGTCAAATCCCACTCTGGTAATCAAACCCTTAATGAAGAAATGTAATGAAATAAACAAGGACAGATGAATGAACAACATGCAAGTGTCCTAAACTCACCAAGCTTGTTGAAGAAATATGAAGATATGTCAATGGTTGCTCCACAATACTTGATTGA
>VDFB02333622.1:0-22229 GCA_007258455.2 Sequoia sempervirens | reverse complement strand
ACACACACACACACATATATATTTGTAGTCTAAAAATAGAAATTAAGTTTGGAATATCACATAGCATTTTATAATAAACAAAGCCACCATAAAAAATTATAAATTTAAAAATACTAAAATTTAAATAAATTTCCATTTTAAAAATATGAAAATTTAAATGTATTTAAAAATATTAAAAGTTAAAATTTAAATAAATTTTAAAATACTTTAAAATAAATAAATTTAAATCTAAAACCTAAATATAATTGATAATAGTTAATAAAGTTATAAATGTTAATAAATATTTTTACTTCAAAATTAAAACCTAAAACCTTTAGACAACTTTACAAATTTTAATATTTTAAAAGTTAAAATCTATAACCTAAAATATGTAACCTAAAATTATAAATTTGAAGCCATACAACCTAAAGTTTATTGTAATGAGATTACTTGTCGTAGAGAAGGATATAATGGGAAATATCCTACAAATACTTGATAATAATAAGGCACTTTGAGGGGGCAAACCTTCAAAAATCTTCAATAAGAATAGAATTTACAATATGATGATAATAAATTAATCACTACCTCTTATATATGCCATACTTAGGCCATGGAGATAACGTAGGCTGACCTAACTATTATTAAACTATAAAAATGACCATATAACTTAATTAAAAGTTATGCGCCCTTCCTCAATGTTGATAATCCATGGATGCTTTTGCAACAATGCTTTATCTTCACTGGCCAAATTCTTCCACTTAGATACTCTATATTCGTCCTCATTTGCAACCTCTTAGTGCATGTTTGAAGGATTCCACCAAGTTCCAAAATGATTTTACCCTCCTTGTCAAGCTTTACAAATGATCATATAACTTAAAGTTATGCTAGCCACAATTCGGCTACACATATCCCCATGCACATGATAGATTAAGGGTATAGCATGCCCCTCCCCTTAAATCCAACGTTGCCCTTCCTCAATGTTGATGATCCGTGGATGCTTTTGCAACAATGCTTCATCTTCATTGGCCAAATTCTTTCATTTGATTAGATACTTTGTAATCTTCTTCATTTGCAACCTCTTAGTGCATGTTTGAAGGATTCCCCTAAGTTTCAAAATGATTCTATCCTCCTTGTCAAGCTTTTCCAACTTTGTGTCTAAGTTGAAATTCTTTGTCCAATGACCCTCAAGCAGGAAACATGGAAGACATGATGTATTTTTGTTGACTTAGGCAACTCTAGTTTGTATGCTACATTACTAATCTTTTGTAAAACCTAATAAGGGCCGTAATGCTTGGGTTAAAGCTTATTGTCCTTATACTATTGTTTCATTGACATCTGCTTATATGATTGTAATCACACAAATATCCATTTTTTTTGCTTAGAAATTTCTTTCACTGTAGTGCTTATCAGATTGTTGCTTCATTCTATTTTGTGTCACTGCCAAGTTTTCCTTGAGACTAGAGAGTATCTCTTGCTGCTGTTGAATGTGTTCTACTGCTGTAGCTTTTGGGTGTACCCTTAAGGAAGAGATGATGAATGGCAAATGGTACACATATAGTGCCAAAAATGGAGACATTTTGGATGATGTCATGTCCCCTTTTAACCTGCACCACTAAGCGATCTTTCTACAATTAGATAGGACTAAGTTTTTAGTTAAGAAGATTAATGTTTGAAATAAGGCAGCCAAGTCTTTAGTTACGAAGGGGTTATGTCTTTGTGTCCTCCAGTTGAGCAGTGACTGGGTTTGTTAGTAAGATAGTTGCATATTAGAATAAGATGTTGTGTGTGTTGGCATCACATCTACCTGCAACACTTTTTTGTTTAGTTAGGACCTTAGCCGGATTCGCGCTTTTGGGTCTCTACGTGCCCGCTTCCCGAGCCGCTGGGCACGGAGCGCAGTGGGAAGCGCTGAGCGCCAGTGGAGTCAGACACTCCCAGCCATGGGAACTACGCCACGCCGGGATCCATGAGAACTCGGGTGTCTCATACCCTCGGCTTCTCCTGTGACGCGTCTGCTGACTTTGGGCGTCAAAAACGAAAAAAAAATGACTTTTTTAATCATTTTAAAAGCCAAAGAAACCCTAAAACGCATTTCTAATATGATTCTATCACTCTTTTCTCATTTCATTGCTCTCACAAACACATTTTGCTCTCCATTTTTTTCATTTTGCAGGTTGAAGAAGATTGATCAAGTGCAAAAGAAAGTGAGGATAACTTGCACAAAAGAAGATCTAATCACTTAAGGTATGCATTTTAACTCATTTTTTCAAGTTTATGATGGATTCTTTCAAGTTTTTGAAGATTTTTTGCAAGTTTTTGAAGATTTTTTCAAATTTTTTCAATTATTTTTATAAATTTTTTTTAGAAAAGAAGAAATAAGATTTGCTATTTGTCTTAATGTGTTTTGGTGTTCATTTTGTAATTTGTTCAATATTTTATATTTCTTATAACAGTAAAATCAAAGTTCAAATGGCTACAAGTTCAAGTTCAGTGGGTGTTCCTGCTGGTAAAAACCAAAAGTATAAAATTGATGCAGCATCTCCTTTATGGCATCATACTACAATGGTTGAACAGCTTCCAGGAGGTGGGGCATTTGTTTGGATTTGTGATGAGTGTAAAGTCACATTTAAGAGCTCATATAGTCGAGTGAGATTTCACCTTTTTGGACAAAGTGGGCAAGGGATTAGACCATGTGCAGGGGCAGATAAGAAGGGGTTGTCAAAGGATAAAATTATGAAATACATGGCTGAACAAGAAGAAGCTGATGCGAAGTCTACAAGAGCAAAATTAAGAACCCATCCTTTAGCAAAGAAAAAATCAATTACTTTGCCTGAAGATTCAGTAATGGCCTCTCAACATCCTTTCTTGGAGACACCCTCTGTCGAAGTAGAAAACCCCACTTCTTCCCGCAAAAGAGGACCATTGGATAGGGCATTTCAAAATGAAGCAAGAGACATCGCAGAGGAAAAAATTGCACGTTGCATTTATGCCAATGGTCTTCCTTTCAACTTGGTGAGATCACCATATTGGCATGATATGGTGGAGGCAATCAATGCTGCACCTTCAGGTTTCAAAAGTCCTGGGTATGAAAAGGTGCGCACCACCTTATTAGTAAAAGAAAAAAATCATGTAGAGACATCACTCAAATCAATTAAGGATTCTTGGGTTGAAACAGGATTGTCTATTGTTTCCGATGGATGGAAGGATTGCAAAAATCGACCTTTGATAAATGTTATTGCAGTGTCCCCTAAAGGGGCTATGTTTTTGAAGGCAATTGATTGTGAGGGGCAAATCAAAGATGCAGAATTCATTTCAAAAATCCTCATTGAGTCCATAGAGATGGTGGGTCCGGAAAATGTTGTTCAAGTCATTACAGACAATGCAAAAAATTGTCGGGCTGCAGGTATTTTGGTTGAGCAAAGGTATGAACACATTTTTTGGACACCATGCACTGTACACTCCCTTAACTTGGTGATGCAAGCAATTGGCACTCAAATAGAATGGGTGAAAGAAATATACCAAGAGGCTGAGGAGATCCAAATGTTTGTGACAAACCACCATATGTCACAAAGCATCTTCAGGACTTTCTCGAGATTGGAATTGTTGAAGGTAAATTTAATTTAATTATCAATTATAATTTATTTTAATTTTTTTAATTTTATGGATTTATATTTTAATGTGTTATTATTATTAACTTATGTTTTACATGATCCTAGGTTGCGGAGACCCGATTTGCATCACACACAATCGTTTTGAGACGACTTGTGAAGGTGCGAGACGCATTGGGTGCCATGGTTATTAGCAACCAATGGAGTATTTGGAAAACATCAAGTTCAGAGAGGGCTCGAAAGGTCAAGTCATTGATCCTAGGGGATGATTGGTGGGATCGTGTGGCCTATGTCTTGAGATTCACTGATCCTATCATGACTATGCTCAGGTTTGCTGATACAGATAAACCATGTTTGGGGGATATCTATGATGGTATTGACTCCATGATAGAAAAAATAAGGGTGATAATAGCAGAAAAAGAGAATGACCCCAAGAAACATTTTTTCATAGAGTTGAAAAAATCATTCACCACCGTTGGGCCAAGATGAACACACCATTGCATCTCCTTGCATATGCATTATCTCCCAAATACTATAGTTCACAGATACTTGCTTTGCCAGGGAGAACTCCACCATATAGAGATAGTGAAGTTGCTAATGGGTACAAGCAAGCATTCAAAAGACTCTTCATAGATCCAGAAGTGGTGGAAAATGTTAGGAAAGAGTTTGGCTTGTTCATCACAGGACGAACACTTAGTCCTTGTGCTACTCAAGACCAATACAAAGTAGATGCTTGTACATGGTGGTACCTCCATGGGAAAGATTTTATGTTCCTCCAACCTCTTGCAATCAAGATTCTATCACAAGTAATTTTTATTTTTTAATTTTTTTTATTTAACATTTGTATTGTAGACTTTAAGTTTAGTAGTACTACTTACCATTATTTAATTTATTTTGCATTTTTTATTTCTAAGTTATTTTGGTTTTCTCTCCAATTTCAATAGGTTGCAAGTTCTTCTTCGGCTGAACGAAATTGGAGTACATACTCCTATATCCACTCAGTGAAGCGTAACCGGTTGGGTGCAAAAAAAGCAGAAGACTTGGTTTATGTCCATTCCAACTTGCGTCTTCTATCACATAAGCAAGATGAGTACAAGGATGGTTCAATGAAGAATTGGGACATAGCCCCTGAGAGTGCCAACTTGGATGCATCTATTGCAGAGCTTGCTAGAGTCACTATAGATGGAGATGATGATGATGAGACTCTTGCACATGATGCACCTACTACAAGTGGCACTGGCAGTGCATTTGTTTGTGGTTCCCGTTCAAATGATGATGATCTAGACCCTTTTGATGGTTGATGAATAATTGTAATGATCTTCATTTGAATCATGACTAAAGAGTACAAAGACATATATGATATTATTAATATATGAGTATGACATATGTATTGGAATTTTGAACTATCAATTGGCATTTATGATTTATCTTTCTAAGCTTGTAGTTTATCACTAGCATTGATCAATGATTTTAGATTTAATGATGATTGATGATTGATGAAGTATCATAGACTCATAGTTCATACTATCAAATGTATTTACAATTTTGTATATTTTTAATTATATATATATATATATATATATATATATATATATATAGCCGCACTCCAAACGTATCGTATTTTCGTGAAAATCGCCGCACCGGGCATTCGTGATCCCGTGACTCGCGTCTGCCTCGCATTCAACCGGCTAAACAAGGTTAGGACTAGAATAAAGGTGGACATATGGTCAATTAACTATTGGAATTGCCACAATTTAAGGATGTTAATTGTTTGAAACTGCCACCGATTAAGGAAGAAGCGACTTAGTGAACTATTGTCAATTGAGGGAGTAAGTTATTAGTCATTTGCCATCAATTGAAAATTGATTGCCAATGATTGAGGAAGCTGGGATTATAAAATAGCACATAAGGCAGAAGAGAGGACACTTGTAGAAAATTAACAAAACATTCAATCCTTATTTCAGTGCTAGTGGCATTGCTACAAGCCTACAACAGTTGGATGCATTGGAGACAAAACCCTTTAGGTGTGAACTTATCATCTTGGGGACATAAACCTCAGGAGCAGTATGTGGTATATCTTGGCAGTAGATTTGTTTAGAGGGCTGTCAACATCATCAGCAAATTTAGACTTGTAGATTGTGGAGTGCATTAGAATCATCAAGGGTGGTTAGTTTTGTATAATGTAGTATAGAGTTTGTATACTAGGAGTGCCTAGTAAGTAATATCATCTTAATAGGTTCAATGTGAATGCATGTACATGATTGAAAAAGAAAAATAATAAATATTCGTTTACATGTTGGTCAAAATAGTGCTAGATTTGTTTATTCTATATTGTTGGTTGAGGTATATTACAGTGGTATATTTAGTTTAGGTTATTACTATGAGTTTAGGCAAGCAAATTTGGGAAGGGAGATTTGTCATGCTCCTATTTTTAATCCATAGTTGGGTTTGTCCTTTGGCAGTGTAGAAGTAGCAAGTATGTAGTTGCTTTAAGTTTGTTAGTTAGGAATATTTGTGTTTGGAATAAGGCAGATGTATATGGGTGTCTTCTAGCCGAGTAGTGATTGAGTCATTCACTGGATCACTTGAATTTGAGGTATCACTAGTGGTCTTTTGTCACTTGAAGGAGCCAAATGATATCATAGATCACCCACTTTGTCTTGGTTTGAGGGCAAGAATTGTGAAGGGAGGATTTGTCATGTCCCCCCTTTTTAATCTATATTTGGGTTTGTCTTTTGGTAGTGTAGAAGTAGCAAGTATCTAGTTAATTTCAATTTTTAGTTAGGAGTGTTTGTATTTGGAATAAGGCAGCTGTATTTGAGTGTCTTCTAGTTGAGCAATGATTGAGTCTTTTAGTTAGAGAGATTGAGTTTGGAGTTGGTTTTTGTAATGTAGGAATTTTGACTCTTACAAAAGGAAAGCTTGGTCCCTTGATAGTAAATTTCACTACATACACTCATACTAAATTAACTAACTAAAATGCTTGAAGGGAAATAAACTATTGGAAATATCTATTAATAGAAAAATACATAAAATGTAATAACTCTAAAAACGAAAAATACAGACGATAAGGAACTTTGCAATTTAAATTTGGAGGTCTTTGCCTTGGACACTAGTGGGTCGTGCAGAAGTCATCACATCACGTTGTTGTTCTGTACCATCGCACAAGAAACTCCCAAAATTCATGACTTGAGTTCCAAAATCCACCTAACTTGCAAACACAACAAGGTGAGAAAAGTGTTTGGGGTTTTTTGGGGATTTGCCTCAGTCAAATCCTTGCTTTGGTGTTTCCATCCCCACAACAACCAAGATAGATAGATAAAAAGAGAGATAGTGTGTGTTCTTATTCTATGTGTGATTAGAAGTAAGAACAATGATAAAATAAGATGATTTGATAAGGGATGTGATAATCCCAAGGTGTTCGGGGGCACAAGATAAAAAGAACAATATTACTTGCAAGGCTTGAGGAAGCCAAAGAGAACAAGAGAGTTGTGAGTACTGTGACAAGTTGTAACAAGTTATAGAGTTGTGTGTGAGCTTGGAGGCAAGAGGAAGACACATATGATCCATTATGAATCATTCCAAGTTGTTTCCACTGATCTTGGGAGGTGACAAGTGGCAAAATGCTCAAAAATGTCCTTTGAACGTCAAATTGTCGTGGGATGCTAGGGCTACACGCGAATGTCCATGCTAGATGCTAGTGTCCATACAATTTACACTAAAAAACGACATGTTACAAGAAGATCATAAGGGAAATGTAGAGGCGACATGAAAAAGTGACCTTGAAAAAGAAGGCCTAAGCACCTTGAGAGGGAGAAAGGTTGATGGAAGAGCTGAAATGAGCCTACAAAAACACTAAGGAAATGGACACCAAAGCGGGCACAAAATATAGATGAAATTGCAATGGTATGCAATTTACAACACTACATTTTGCCCCCACTTTAGTAGGCTTATGAATCTATGTGAATATGCATGCTAAAGTAAAAGGGAAAGCTACTAAAAATAAATATAACACCAAAAAGGATATTGTAAAGGGCGATGTAAACTCTTCAAGTGGAGGAACTATGCCCCCACGTTGAGAACCTACAAATAAGTACATTAGATAACAAAAACTTTGCACAAGACAACATAGTTAGAAAATAAAATCCTACCAAACCGTAGGTTTAGAAAATCATAGATAACACATACATAAAGGAGAAAAATACACAATAAAAAAGAAAAACTATACTTTCGAGTCAATAAAGTGAAAGAGACCTCAATGTGGGAAGCTGTCTCGATACTATGCGTCGTCCCCAAAATACAATAGAAACTTAACACAAAAAAATTCTTAAACAAAGAGAAGAATGTTATGATTGATTGCTTCAAGGAGGGAATGCATCCAAGAGATAGGGGAGCAATCAATATAGAAGAGAGTACATGACCTGGACACTAGCTTACTTTGTCGCTAGGGGTCATGGAAATGATAATGTTAAAAATGGATTATGATCTAACAAGTTGTGTTATGCTAGGTGATCATTGATATAAAGATAAATTGGATAAAACACACGGTCTAGAAAACTACATTATGCTAGGTGGCTTATTGATGTAAAAGATAAATTGGATAAAGCACCTAGCTACGTAATGCTAGGTGGTTCATAGGACATGCATTGGAAAAGAATGAAAAAGGACTGGTAGAATTGTCATTAGAAGCAAAAGTTAATGGTGGTGTAATAGTCTTTGGAGATAAGGAAGGAATTAACTTTTGAAAAGCAGGAGTATTTGAGGACTAATTGGCTTAAGCCTGTTGTCAATTGAAAAGGGCTTCAAGGTCAACCTTTATTGTAAATACTTTGTTATTATAAATGAACTTGATAGATTGACGCAAGGTAGACATGACAACACCCATATCGTGAATCCACTGTCTACCAAGAAGAAGATTGTATGGTAAGGTAGCTGGCATGACATATACCAAGGTAGATAAGTTAACATGTCCTAGCATCACATGTAGTATTATTGTACCTAGAGCTTGTTGGTCAACGTTATCAAACTTAAGATTAGAGAGAGATGTAGCAACAAGAGAAGAAGGATCTATATCAAGATGAGGTAACAAATCAACATTACAAACATTGAGACCTGCCCCAGGATCAATGAGAGTGTGTCTAATACTTGTTTTATTCACAACAAAAATTATCATAAGAGGACCATATTGACTTTGTACTTTAGGAGGAGTAAGTTCATGCTGATGGAATATAATGTTTGGTGTATTAGAAATTTAGAACAAATACATTCTATCAAAGCATTCACATCATTTGGTCTAGCAGAAGATGGCACAAGGATCTTCAATAGAGCCTCTTGAAGAATTCCATGATATATAGGAGAAGATTGAAGGTGGTCTCAAAGAGAGATCTTAGTAGGAGTAAAACGAAGTTACTTGTTAAGGTCATACTCTGCTGGGGATTGAGGAAGAGGCTTAGGTGTAGATGGAAGAATAGGTTGAGAAGATGGAAGTGATGTTGGGATATCAATATTTTGTTTATTTCTTCTAGTGTTATACGTGTGGGGTATTGATGTGTAGTCATTAGCCACAAGCACATTAGAAGTGAAACACTTAGTAATATGAATATAATAACCTAGAGGTCGTGATGTAGTAGGATCACCACAAATGGTTATTACCAATTTCAGTTTGGGTTTTTCTCCATAAACATAGATTATTGATTTCTTAGATTTCTTAGGAACACCGAAAACAACAATCATGTTGATAGATTCATTATGATTTTTAGAAGAATTATTTTGAATATTAATAGACGTATCCAACATTCCCTTAGCAAGTGGGTGTAAGGAAGCTAAGGTAGCGGAACAACTTCCTACACTAACCTTGAGAGGAGAATAATGCAAAACTTTTACAAATCTTTAACAGTTACAAAAACTTAAACAAAAATAAACACAAATATCATGCATACCACAACACAATGATTTACGTGGGGAAAACCCTTTCGGGAGAAAAACCCCACACTCCAAAAGCCACCCAATATATTATTCAAAAATCAAAAGGTTACAATATACTTGTAGAGCAAGCTTCTCACAGGAGTATCACCACTAGAGATCAAGAGACAACCCGACTGCTATCAAACTCTCAAAATACACCCCGTTTACATACATCCCAATCGCTTATAACAAGCTTTTTGGAACTGTCTAGAATTAGGGTTTGACAAGGTCATTTTTCATTTGACGTGTTAACAGAAAAACCTTGATGTGTCAACAAGAAAAAACCTTGACATGTCAACGGGGAAAAAATCTTGACGTGTCAACGATTTTTTTTTTTGGGATCTTGTTACGAGTGTACAGTATTTGTATGATTAGTTGCCACATACCAACATACATCCTATCAACAATAAATCGTATATAATTACAAGGTTGAGACACATTTTTCCAACAGTGGGATAAATCCATTAACAATTATTGAATTAACATTATTATTTTCTTGTTGAGGAATATGAGATTTAAGAAAAGGAATAGAAGAAATATGCTCGACATCTATTTGTGGAGGATCCAATGTGAGGTAAGGATCTTCATTCACTACTGCTTCATCACTAATAGGGAAAGCATTGGAATGAATGGAAGGTAAAGTTATATTAAGAAAAGAATCAATGATTTCATCCTCTTGCAACAAAATATCCTCAAAAATAGGAGGAATTTTATGAGAGGGATCAATGTCATAGAGTGATATAAGAAGAACTAAGTCACTATCACATGCATGGAATGGAACATTATGAACATTATCAACAAAGCTAGAAAGTGAAGTAATAAAAGAAGATAATAAATTCATTGTCAAAATAATAAGTAGAAAACAAGAAATTCTTGGACAAGTCGGTTGAAGGTTGTCGTATTATTTCTAGTTTGAAAATTTTTGTTTGTTTTGTTGTTTTTTTAATATATGAAAGTTTCTAAGAATGTTTTAAATGTGAGAAGTGGGTTTGTAATGTCTCGTGCGTGAAGGGCTAAACCCTGACGGATGTAACCTGTCGTGGTGGCAGGCGTGTACCTGATAACCAGATGGTGGGGCTCCATGACCACATGTCCACCTCCAAGTCTTGATCTTGCCAGCCCGTTTGGGTATGAATTATGGCTTCATTCAGCAAAGAAGATCTGGGTTCTAGCACGAAATGTTCATAGCAGAAATTTTCTGATTAGATAGTGGGTTCCAGTTGCTTGCTTGCTCATTTTTTAGTTAGTATCTTCCTTTGAAGTTCAGTATGTCGGGCGATTCAGTAGAGATGATGAAGTCCATACAAGGAAGAATGACAAAAATGATGCAAGGCTTCAAAAGTTATGAAAAAGCTTTAACGAAATTATTAGAGCGTTCAAAAGAGTTAGACTCTCTCATTGTAGATGAAGAGAAAGCAAAAACTAAGGAAAAAGAACCACTTGATGCTTCTACTATTAAGGTGTGCAAAAGTCTTTATGTTGGTGATGTAGAGATTGTTCTTGATCAGCCACATGAAGGTATGGATTCTTTTGATGATCCATTATTTGAGCATAGCATTATCTCACCAACTCTACATAGTAGTTGCAAGGAAGATGGTATTGTTAATGCACATGAAGACACCACAAACAGGTATGATGATAATTCTGATTTTCTGATTACAAATAGCAGGCCATTAACATCACATAATCATGAGGTTATAGATAAATCATATGAAGATGATAATGTTATAGAGTATTGTAATGTTGGCACTCAAGATGTGAGTGCCAAAAATAAGGAATGCATGGGGAATTCAAGCCGCGAAGATTCAGGTTTTGCATATCATACTATGAAAGATGTGGAAAAGACACAAGATAGATGTAATGAGTGGCTGCAAAGAGCTAGAAGAGCAAAGATGTTGGCTGCTCAAGCAAAACAGCACTTGCAAGAGGTCAAGGAACGTTGCCGTCATATAGAACAAGCAAGACAACGAAGAGAAGCCTATCTTCGATCACTATTTCTTCCAAAGGAAGAAGACATGGAGATGGAGTATACAAAGGCTGATCATGTAGAGAATGAACAAGAGGGTCAAAGTGTTCCCTCACAACAACTCAAGAAGGAGCATCTTCATCAAAGAGAAGTTGAATGCAATCAATGATGTCTCCAAATCTGAAATGCGGGACTCACAAAACAAACCAACAATGTCTGTCAAGTACTTAGGACCAATGGGTATGAAAGCTAGAAACAAACATTGAATATTTAGGACCAAGCTTAGATAACACATTCAGAATCAATTGTAAATCCTCCTTATCAATCTTGCAATCTTTTCGTTGTGTTCTTAATTGTTTGATCTTGGAGATGTAGTCTTGGATGTGGTCAAAACATTTAGGATCAAGATTCATCAAATCATTATCAATTTGATATCCCCTAATCTTATCAGTTTTACAATACAATTTCTTAAAAGCCTCCCAAGCCTCTTTAGGTGTTTTGCATGTTCATCCAAGTGCCTTCTCACAATCAAGCTCCCATTTTGCCAAGTCTTTAGCATTAGTAGGTTGAGGAATGGTTTCCTTTAGACAGCTTAGACAACCCTTCCCTATGAGATAATTCCATACTAATTTTCTCCATGAAGTATAATTATATGGAGTTAGGAGTTCAATTTGAGATTTCCCCATTGCAAGAACACACACCAAGCAAAAGAAAGCAATCAACCATTGCAACATTACCCCCCAAATTATTCAATCAAGAAACCCGCCCGCCCTTTCCCCCAAAATATATGATTGTGGAACTTTATACTTAGTGTGATTACATGTGCCACTTGCCAAAAACAAGGAAGTGGACTTGATCTTAGTGCATATAGATGCCAAATTTGGCCACAAGCTCAAAATCAAATTTTTACATAGAATGAGATCAATTTGATCACATCACTGCAAAGTACATGAAAAATTATGCACTTCAAAAAAAAACTCACCCAAAAATCTTAGCGTAGGAGAAAGAATGGAGCCCCAAAAGTTCCCAAAAGGAGAATGGCTCAGCAACACTTGTGAGAATCTGCAATTTTTGGAAAAACTAGACTCCAAAATAAAAACCAACCTCACCACTACGAAGAGCACAAAATTCTACCCCAAATCAAAAAAATTGCTCAAGAAAAGGAGTACTTATGATTGAGCTATTAGCCCGCGAAGTTGGATTGCAAAATCAAAACTGTCAATGGAGAGGGGGGCCAAAATTTTCAGAAGGCTACTGACCTTAGCAGCTGATGAAGTTAAATTTGAGTAGACGACTGTCATGTCGGAATATATTGTTCGCCCAATGAAATATTTTGTATGAGGAAACATTCAAACAGAATATTCTCTTCGAATTAGTTGTTGAATGATTCTGAAATAGTGGATGAAATATGCCTGTCTGTTCAACAATGAACAAAATTTTGATGTTCTGACGAAATATTCAGTTTTTTTTTTTTACTGTCGATGTTAAAATTTGATCGTCAATCAGCAGGGTCCGACAAGTGTGGCTTAGCTACGGCACCACTTGCCATGTGGCAGGCTGTCAGTCGTTCGTGGGAACTGTAGGTACCTGCTATGAACAATAGATACTCTATGGAAAAGAAAATCTGCAGACGCCTTTCCTTCGACCCCTTTTTTTTAATTTTTAAAACAAAATTTTTTGAAAAAAACTTTAGAAAAAGCAAAATTTTAACAATTTTTTTTTTTCTGCTGCTACTGGTCATAAGAACGTACAGTTGGTTGTATGACGCCAAGGAGGGGAATTTTTCCTGAGGGCTAGAGACAAGTGCTTAGATTTTAACAATTTGACAATCAATCTTGGGGTTTTTGGGCCTCCTGGACGCAATGGCAAGGTTTGTTTTGACCCAAAATGCACCAAAATTGCAGCTATCTCCTATATTTAGCAACTACTTTTTAGTTTCAAACCCTCATAGATCTGGCCTCATATGTTCAATTTGAACAAGACAAAGGGCAAAACTGACTTTCTCAAACCTTCTGAACTCAATGAGCTTAGATCTGCACCAACAAGCTTCAATTTGAACCTACAATACAAAGCCACAAAGAGAAAACCCCCAAATTTGGTACTTTCAAAGTTTTTTTGATACTCCAAGTCATCATTCAGTGCAAGAGAAGAGCATACTTAACTTTTCAAGATCCACCAAGATTTGCAACTTGGATCTCTCAATAAAGAGTAACAAGAAGCAATCCCACAAGCTCTAATACCATGTAAGAGTTGGTATAATATACTCTACACCATGTAAGATTTGGATGAAGATTAAAGCTACCCAAGATCTAGGAACTTCATGAAAGCACAAGAGAGATCAGCTACGAGAGACTAATGCTATTTTATCAAAGGATGCAAATGATAGATCGTGATGATATGATTCATCAATGAATTGTTATGAATTGATGTTGTACACATGAGACCACATGGTTATATAGCCAAGGTGAGACATAGGATTAAACAGGATTATGACAAGTGTCTTAATCCTATGTCATGAGACAACTAACTCAATTAAAATTAAATGATCTAGGACCCAAGTAACATGTAAGGGTATCTCCTAATTCCTTATCTAGATCAACAACTTTTAATACTTTTTCATCATTTTCTTCTTCACTAGCACTTTCATTGTAAAACAACTTATTTTCAACACATTTTTGTCCTTGACTATATTCGCTATGAAGAACACAAAAATATACTGAGAGGGGCGGTGGGGTGGACGGGGGGGTGTTGGAGTGGCGAGGTGTGAATCAGTATATTAACAAATTTTTACCCTCTCAACTTTTATCAACTTTAAGCTTCAACACAATATCAACTATACAAGAATGTAACAATATGAACAAGTTGACACCAAGATCTTATGTGGAAACCCTTACGGGAGAAAACCACGGTACAAATATAAGTTTTACAATGAATGTAGGCACCAGCCTACTTGAATCACCAATGCTCACACTTTGGTAGGCACCAACCCACAAGGAGCACCAACTCCTATCTCTGATTTAGTAGGTACCAACCTACAAGGAGCACCAACCCTAAAGTTCGTAGGCACCAACCTACTGGAGGCACCAACCCCCACTTGCCAAACACCAACTTAGCAAAAATAATAACTTAAAGAACAATGTTCCACCTTCAATGTTGCTTCTGCAACAAATGATGGACAATTATGATCTTTCACCAAATATGCAATAAACTTGCTCTTGGACTGCCTTTGAATTTTCTTCACAACTCTCTTCTTAATCTGCTATGAACTCTTCATCAAAATCTGCTTTAATCCCTTCAAATCTGATCCAACATGCTTCAATAATCTGCTCCAAAATATGCTTATAAATCTGTTCAAAATTTCAAATATACTTCAATTATCTGCTCTAAATATGATTCAATAGTCTGCTTCAGATATGCTTATAAATCTGCTTCAATATGCTTTTAGATCTTTTCCAAATGTGCTTATAATTCTGCTTGAATTACAAATATATTTTGTCTTCTTTTATTTGCTTCTTCAATGGATAATGATCACAGAAACGTTCTTTACAAAAATCTGCCTTACACAATTATTCTTTTCTCCTCATCAAATTTATGTGTTTGAATGGTATGTCTTTTTATCTCATACACATGTCTTGTTTTTCTTCCACACTTCACACATGTTCTTTCTTCTTGCACAACATTAACGCTCTCTTCATGTATGTTGACTTAAATTTGAATTACTTTCTTCATATGTATTGAATGTTGACATTCAACACTCTACACTTTCTCCTATCCTTCTTGTGATGCAAGATTTTTCTTCAATGCTCACACAATATACTCTGCTGTTCTGATTTACACAGCCATCCACACACACACATCACTCTCATAATTCTTTTGTTCTTTTATATCCATATGCCTCAATGCAAAGGGAAGCATCTCTTTGGAAGAAGACATCCCTTTGAAAGGACGTGACTTATTGATTAGTCGTGACTCTTATTATTTCCAATTAATCACAACTCTTGGCTAACACTACTATCTTTACTAGTAGTCGCATTATAGTTGTCTTTAATTCTGAGTTTGTTTTATTACTAATAGTTTATCTCTACTTAGTATTGATTCTTTCTTCTTTGCAATATCACCATCCACAGTATGGAAATCTTTTAAGTGCTACTCCTCCCATATAGTATGGTGGTATTCGATATCCCCAAATACTTTGTCTCTAAATACTCGTCTATGACATATTCTGACCCTTGCGTCCAACATCAGACTTTCCTCAATAATCATCCTCGGTGATGTGCTATGTTATTAATATTTGTAGATTGAACATTCAGTCTGCGTATGATAAAGTCGATAGTTGTTGACTCCTTGTGTGAGTGCCAGTCTTGATTACCGGCTATCTTCAAACACTTGATGATTTCCAAGTGGTTAGCGCAACATCCTTGTAATGGCGGCACAGAATACCAATTTCCATTTATATTGGTGGGTAATACAAATAGCGGTGATGCAAGGAATAAATACTGATGTTGATTTATTCAACGGCAGGTGGAATGAATATTGATGCCACGTGATATTTGGGAACTCCACGTCAGTGGCAAAGCACCTCCCGACAGCTCTCCCAATACCTCCAAAGCTACTTTGTCTTTAAGACTTCGAACCCAATAGTATTTTGCTTTTTGACCATAGGTTGCCTGATGAACGATATCCTTTGTATTTTCCTATCTGACGCTCTTCATAATAAGGTTATTTATCTTCAAGGTGATATACCACCTACATACTTATGCATAGATTCAGAATGCCCAATATTGGAAATCAAGGAGGATTCTTGTATTGGGAACTTCATGCTGTATTAAGTGCAGTGCCGATCAACAAGAGGAATTCTGAATTCTGAAATGATATAAATTGATGCTGACTGTTGTTATCGTCATAACCAATGTATATGTCCGTTATAATCTTTGAACAACTGCAAATGAGGAGATATTATCGATCAAAAATACGAAAGCTTCTTAGAGTGTAAATGTTGATCAAGAAATGGGACATTACACAGGAATCTGTTATCTTCAGTCATGCTGATCTTCATGCTTGACCTTGACATCAATGACAATCTGAACCATCTTCCTTCTCAACTTGACATCAATGACAATATTTCCAACACGCTATCACAGTTAAAACATAACTCAAAAACTTAACCCTTTGGCTCTTTTTTCTTCAATTTCTTGAGGAGTAAATCTAGTAGGTTGTCGGAATGACTGTGTTGGGGAGCTTCTCTCTTATGCTTATGAACTCCTACCTTTTGTTGGCCAATTGTTTTCTCCTCTACTCGTCTTTCCATAATATACAAAAGTTGGATTGATATTGATGTGGTTCTTGTGATGAGCACCCCTGATTTGTTTTTTGAAATATCTCTGTTTGCTGATTGTAAGTGTTTTGCAGATTGGTTTGGTTGCTTGTTTTCATGTGACTCACATTGATTCATTGCATTCATATAATAAACAACATAAAGAAGGAAATACTGAATAGAACTTTGCTTTACATATTGATTCTTCAACACAGAGTTAAGACAAATTATTACAACTTATTTCAGACTTAATTCAAAACATATTTCAGACCTGATAATTGCAGTTTCAGACCTGGTAATGTCCAAACAGCAGCAGCAGTCACTTCCTGACTTGCATCATACGGCACATGCATGAAGCCATTGCACTCCCTTGTTTTCAACGCCCTTCACCAACTCCTCCAACTCCGATAAATGCAGAAATCAGCCTATACAACAGCAGGCCCTAAAAACCCAAAAAATCTCCAAACAGGGGCACCACCCTAGTAGGGTGATTTGCCTTTGTAAATCAGTTTTTAACCAATAAATGCAAACTTATACTTGAAATGGGCTGCCTTGATGAGAGGTATCCAATGGTGAAATAGAACGAAGCCTCCAACGTGCACGGAGTTATGAACTGATTTCCATATTCAGACCCAGGTAAGAAATGTTTCCAGATTACAGAAAGAAAGCTTTCAGACCACTGAAACAGCTCCAAAATCACCACCAGTTCAAAATCAAAATGGAGCCATGAGTCCAACACACCTAAATCCCATAACTCTCTTGAAAAATACTTGTAAATCTTCATCTTATCATTACCAAAAACTGTAAATCAGAACTCTGTTGATGCCCAAATGTGATCCCTGGATAGAACCACTCCAATCCAGCTAGGGTGGATCTTTCACCACTGAAACCAGCGCTAGAAATGATGGTTTTCATCCTCAATCAGCTGCAATCAAAATCTGGAAATATCCATATCCAAATGAGAGCCAAAAAGAAGCTTTATAGAAGGCATTAGGGCACTTTTTTGAATTTCATTTTCCCTCTAGAAATCCTACGCCCCCCTTCTCATGAGCACTTTTTAAATTATTTAAAATCACCTTATACCTCCCTTGGGTGTCCAAAACACAAGGAAATATATTTGGCTTTTGTTGCTTTTTAAAAACAACGTTATATCACTAAGCTCCAAGGTACTTTTTGCATGACCCTTTTGACCCTTCACTTAAGTTAAAGTGACTTCATTAAAATAACTTGAGTGAGAAATATAAATAACAATTAAATCAAACCTTAGTCATGCCAATGTCCAAATAGGAAATAGACAATGCTGAAGTAGCCTAGGCCGGGGCTAGTTATCTAAAATAGACTTACTATTTATAGCAATTGCTAAAAATAGTAAATACTCCAAACCAACAAACTGGGACAAAACATTAGAGCTCACTAGAAAATTGCCACACACTGCCCAAACGGGAAACCCTACACTGCATTGATGCCAAGACCAATTACTAAAAATAGCACTTATGAAAAATAGTAAGTGGGTCCAATCTCCAATTGGCCAAAATAGAGGTCATCGAAAAAAGGGGACATTACAGTTCTTTAGACCCCCTAGATAAAGTTCATTCAAGTTTTACTTTGTTGGGTATAGCCTTGATTTATACCTATTTTCTTTAATTTGGTGATTTGGCTAAAGTAGTTATCCATAAGATGATTGCCATAATGTGTAGCGAGTTCCTTTTGGAAAATAGACCATGTGACAATACATCCTTTCTTTTTTTTTCTTATAACATAGCCAATGACACAAAATAAATTGATTTGGTTCCAAATATGTTATCTGGTTCCAAATATAACAATGCCATTGCAACCTTCTATTGACATGGAACATGATGAAGATCAAGCAGCTGCTCCGTTTGACAAAGCCAACTGGTTGGATCCTTGGCATCAAACTTACACATATCTATCTTTGGCATGAAGTTCTAGGGGTGAGTGTAGAATTATTTGGGTGATGGTTTTGTTTTAGATCAAAGTCAAACAAAGAAGCTTCATGCCCCTTAGATGACAAATTTGCATCTCAAGTATTCTGGTATGAAGCTTCATGTCCCATAGAACTCTTGAGGGAAGCTAATTCTTTGACTATTTCATCGATATCTTTTTTGCTAGCCACTTCCTTCTTAATTGCATCAGTTTCTTCTTTCCTAGCCATTTCTTTCTTAACTGTATTGATATCTTATTCTTAGCCATTATCGACATGATTTCCTCCTCAACCTAGGTGGTTCTACATTTATAGAAGCTTTAACAATGGTATCTATCTCTTCTAATATTGGAATATCTTTGTTAGGAGACTTTCCATGTGTGATTGGATTCCTTCCCTTGCCTCTTGTTGAAGTCCCCTGTCATGATGCAAAAATAATTTTCACAATAACTTACTCAATACGAAACAAAATAAGCTGGAATTTTTGTTGTAAGTTGCTTAAGTATAGCCCTCACTTTGGTGAAAATATCTTCAAAAAATTCATTGTTTTGCAGCCTTGGTAGCAAATTTGATGAAACTGTAATTTTGCAATAACTCCTTCAAAAATGCTGCAAATGACCTCAAGTCCAGATTCTAGTAGTTTCAATTTTTCTTGAACAGCCCTCTAGATTTCAGGAAAAAAAGATTGCGAAATTGATTGAGATATGCGCTTGACAACATGACCTTCAAAATTGAAAAATGTTGCCCTATTTCTTGCCTTTTTGTGCCAAGATTAAGCTTTGATACTACTTGTAATGAAGTTACTTGCACTAGAGAATGATACAATAGGAAATATGCTGCAAATACTTGATAATAATCAGCCACTTTGAGGGGGAAAACCTCCAAAAATCTTCAATTAGAATAGAATTCACAATATGATGATAATAAACTAACCACTACCTCCTAAATATACCATACTTATGCCATGGAAAACACCCAAGCTGATCTAACTACGAATATTAAACTATAAAAATGATCATAACTTAGTTAAATGTTATGCTAGCCACAAGTTGGCTACACATATCCCAATGCACACTCTAGGTTAAGGGTATAGCATTTATTTGGCCATGCCAAAAGCACATTAACATTGGATGAGAATATGTTTGTTGCCGAAGGAGATCTTATCTAGTGCTCATGATTGATCTCATTTTTGTCAATTATAGTCAAAGTCAAATTGTAAAAATGATTAAAAAGCGAAAAAAAAAGGTTGGCAAAAACTTGGTGGGTTCATAGCTGGTTTTTTGTGATTTTTCTGGGTTCATCTTGGTTTTGCTGGGGCTCATCCAGGATGAAACCACAGTGAAATTTCCACCTATGCGATTCTGCAGCTGAATTGGCCCAAATCCCAAATTGGGTTCAAACTAGACCCCAATCTAGGGCTTTTGTTGGATAAATCAACAACTTAGGCATGGCTACAGGATGTCTGAACCATCTTTGAGCCTAGTGCACTTGTTTCCTCTGCTCTAAATCTGGCTACTCATATCTGCCTTAGCCAATTCAATCTTAATGAGGTTTAAAGTATGTGTAAATCCCTTCTTTAGTCTTATGAATTAAAAAATACAGCTACTTAAGTTATCAATTGAATTTTGATGATTTTCAAGATCCATTTTGAATAAATAAATCTCTAGGTGGGGCTAGAAAGTGTTTTTTAGATTGTCATCGATAATGCTTCACACTATGTGGCTTTTGAAAGTTTTACTGTGGACCAATGCCCCTATATTTTATTGGAACCCTTGCATAACACATAGTTCTGACTTATGTTCTAGGATTTTGGTAAACTTGAGTGGGTGAAGTTGGGTTATAAAGGTGATTAGGTTTGTAATCAAGTATATTTAAAATCATGCATGGTTCCTCAATTTGATGGGGACATGCACAGAAAACCAGCAACTTGTTCAGCCTTCAACTGCCCTCGTTGCTTTACATTTAATCTTGTAGATGCTGTCCACAAAAAGCTGAATTTGAAGAGAATATTTTGTCAGCTGTGGTCATAATTGAGACAGAAAAATGATGGGATAGAATGTGTCCTTAGTGTTATGTATATTTACGATGTGATGACAATTTCAAAACCATAGGCAATTTGGTGTTTACTTGGTTTGAATTGAGAAACTCCTAGAGGGTTTTATTTAAAAGACCATCAATAGGGTTATGAAGAAAAATTGAGCTACATATGGGTGCATTGAAGATAGTTTCAGAGTTCTGATCAGAATACATTTCAAGAAACATAATAGATTAGCATTAATGCGGATAGATAATTAATGCCTGCACAGCAATTTTTAACTTTGCAATAAACAGTTCAAAGGCAGGAAGGAAGGTAATTAATGTTTATGAGCTTTAGTAGATTGATCCAACATAATAATGGATTGTTGAGACATTAGGACCATCATTAGAGATCTCAATTTTTTTGAGTGCCAAGTCAACTGTTACTTGTTTGCCTTCCAATTTGCTGGGTATGGTGAATATGGTTAGATGCCAACCGAATAACTTGCAAATGACAGCGCAGTAGTCACCACATTGCTTACATAAGCATATGCATTATTTTTAAGTACCTATTTTTATCTAGCCCCATTTACATGATACTGTAAGGACGTATTCTTGTCTAATCCCATTTACCTAATACTTCTTCTACTTTGTTAAACAAAAGTCTAAAAATGTTGATGATTAATGATCCATACATCCAATATTCATGTTTCAAACTATATACATGGCTGGCTTAGAAGTCATTTTCCTACTACAGAAATGATGTGACAGAAACTCTGCAAACAGGAAAAGCAGCCAAAATAATTTGCATTTCAAGCAACTGGAAGCATTTTCAGTCTGATTAACAGCGTTAAAGGCCCTTTTATGCTTATTCTAAGCAAAAGATAGGTTTCAATCATCAGAGAACTAAGGGATTCAAACCAGTTGCCTTCTACTTATATTAATCACTTGTAATCTTTAAACTTCCATGACCTTGACAATGGCTTCATAATGGGCATTACCAGAGTTAACAAGTTTCAGTATTCATAGGGGACAAAAAATTCATACATCTGGAATTCCATAAAAAATTGCAAAGTCTCTTTCAGGAAAAGGTGTGTGTTTAATATACACGTCTAATTTGATCTGGGCTAAGCAAAGAAAGTTGATTGGGATGTGGGTTTGTAGAGAAATTACATTAATTTAAAAAGAAATGTATAGATCAGATGGAACTGATTTGGTGTAATACCCATTTTTGTGTATTAATTACATCATTAATTTTGTCATTATATTAAGAAGATAAATGCTATTCTGTTGATGCTGGGTTGAAGTGTAAAATGGTGTTGGGAACCGTTTGATTAGTGGTGATTTGTGGATGTGGATGATTATATTCGTATCATTGTTTAATTTGTTCCAAAGGGCTTTAGAGTAGGTAGCTATTTGATGGGTGGATGTGGGGTTTCA